>CM076573.1:500554389-500705496 GCA_034641835.2 Pinus albicaulis
TTGAAAAAGGGGCCCGTGGTATTGAAGGCTCATGGTATTGTTTTGGCTCATGGTATTGAAAAAGGGGCTCGTGGTATTGAAGGCTCATGGTATTGTTTTCGCTCATGGTAATAAAAAAGGGGGCTCGTGATATTGAAGGTTCATGGTATTGTTTTGGCTCATGGTATTGAAAAAGGGGCTCGTGGTATTGAAGGCTCATGGTATTGAAAAAGGGGCCCGTGGTATTGAAAAAGGATAAACCTATATAAGGAGAAGAAATTCATTGTGCAAATCACAAGTGTGGGTGCAAGATGTCTGAGCTTGAATGAATACTTCTCTTTGAAGTAGATCTGAATGGAAAGGGTAATGGCTTGAATGATAGATCTATATCTCGAATTGTACTTGTATTCCATAGATCCGTTTATGAATGCTTAGATCCGAAATGAGGCGAACATCCTGTTCTGGAAGTAAAGGGTTGAATCTCGAATCGAATGTTTGATTCAAGAAGTATGCAAAATAAATGGTTAAAGATCTATACGCTAGTTCGTCGCAGTAGGAAGCGCGTATATACGCGGCTTCGATGAAGAAAGCGCGTATGCGCATGGAAATTAGCACGTAGATATGCTATCACTGCTGATGTGATCTTAAGCGCGTATATACGCGACATCGTTGAAAGGAAAGTCAGCAAGATGAACCAGGGTTTGGCCGAAGTCCGTGGTATGAAATCTCTCGATCCGATCCGCTCTGTTTTAGCTATCCGTTGTTGATGGTTGACTGTGCTTAAAAAATATGGAAAGGGTCCAGTTTGAAAATATGATGAAATGTGGCCTGCAAGTGGTGTCCTAAAGGAAGCTTTGGATCCAGTGTGAAAATTGATGAAACTTGGTCCATAGAGGTGCTGAGGGTTGTAGCCTTCAGTCAGGGGGTCGTAGCTCCCTTCCAGGTGAGGCTGGTAAACGAGATCAGGGGGTCGTAGCTCCCTTCCAGGTGAGGCTGGTAAACGAGATCAGGGGGTCGTAGCTCCCTTCCAAGAGAGGTTGGTAAACGAGTCAGGGGGTTGGAGCTCCCTTCCAGGAGAGGCTGGTAAACGAGCGCAGGTGGGTGCCTGCGTGCTGGTCAAGTCTGCGCCAGCACATATGTTGTAAGATGTTTTCTCTATAATAAAATATTAAAGGCTGAGCAACTGCAGCGGTGGTTTTCTCCCGACTTGGGTTTCCACCTAAAAATCCTGGTGTTCATGTGTGATGCTTTGTGTGATGGTTTATTCTGTTCTTACTGCACATGTTTACCGTTTATAGAACATCTAATGAATGAATGATGGAATGATATAAGTGAAGAACTAATGGCATAATTAGATCTCTGTGTATACGCGAGTTTTATGAAGGATATCCGCGTGTATACGCTAGTTGGCTTCAACAAAGTAGCGTATGGGTTTTAGAGCATGAAAAAGTAAAAATTTTCAGTTTGCCCTAAATACTGATTCACCCCCCCCTCTCAGTATTTTTCCCAACAATTGGTATCAGAGCAGGTTCTTCTGCAGAAGCTTGATCGCTTGAAGGAGATCCGTCGCAATGGGAAAGAAGCAAAAGAAGAAGGCCACTGAAAAGGAGATATCTCAGAAAACATGTGCAGCAGAAAATGAAGAAGATAAATCAGGTATTGATAGTTGTTCTTGTGACTCACTTTCTGGTGCATGTAATGATGAAGATAGTGTAAGTAAAGTTTTGGATCTAGAGGAAGCTATCAAGAAAATTGAAGATCAACGAAGATCAATTTCTAAAAGCGAAGCTTTGTACAAAGGGATGAAAGAACAAATGGAAATACTGTATGGACAGACAGACAAGTACCAAAGGTTTCATGCTTATGCATCTGCTCGAATTAAAAGACTAGAAGTAGAAGTCAACGATCTAAATGCAGATCTCGAAGAATCAAACAAGAAGAATGCAAGACTTGAAGCAGAAATCGTCTCTCTCAAAGAAAATCCGGAAGACTCGAATAAGAAGAATGAAGAACTTGAGGCTGAAATCATTTCTCTCAAAAGGGATCCAGAAATATCAAATAAGAAGAATGAAGGACTTGAAGCAGAAATCATCTCTCTGAAAGTAAATCTCGAAGCATCGAATAAGAAGAATGAAGAACTCTTACAAACTGTTGAAGAACAAGAAGATGGAAGAAGGAAAGAAGAAAGCATGACAAAGCAATGTCAAGCCTTGGAGGTTGAGGTAAACATTCTCAAAGGTAAATTAGAAGAAAAGGTAAAACTTTTGAGGTTTCAAGATAGTACTAATATTTTGGAAAATATTCTGAGTAATCAAAGGTCTCCTGTTATCAAACTTGGTCTTGGTTTCCATGAAATTGTTAAAGGAGAATCTAGCTCACAAGGAAGTGCTAAAAATTCAGATGAAGTCAATGCAAAACCCGAAGTGTTGAAAGAGACAAAAGATCGACCAACAATCATGAATTCTCAAAGGAACTCATTCAAGAACGTTGAATGTTTTAAATGTCATAATTATGGGCATGTTGTAGCAAATTGCAGAAGCAGAAAAATTCAGCCACAAACAAACAGGTTCTACTCAGAAAGGTACTCTAGTAGCTTCAAGGGATATTGTTTTTCATGTAACATGTATGGACATAAAGCAGCTGATTGCAAAAGGAGGAAGATTAGAAATACTCATTATGATTCTTATGCTTATTTTTCTGGACATATGAGATGTTATGCTTGTAACAAGTATGGACATGTAGAAAAAGAATGCAGGATGAATAGATCTGGGAAAGTGGACAATCTCCAGCACAGAATTAAAAAGTTCAAGAAAATTTGGAGAAAGAAGGAGGACCGATCAGAAACGTAGGGAATTCTGACCCTACTGCAGTCATCCGCCTCTGAAGCTTACTTCTCTGTTTGACTGCAGGAATGATGTGGGATACATTATGAGTTTTAGTAATTTATCGTCACAGGGGGAGCAATGTATGATGTCTCTCATGGTTGATTTGATCATTCTGGTTATATGTATTTCTGACAGAGCATCTGATAAGAAGAATACAGGTACAGGAAGTAAAATTTCAGGGGAAGATGAAGGAAAGTAAATGATTCAATGTGTCACTTTCCATACGCGGGTTCGTTGAATAAAAGTCGCGTATACACGCGAGTTTCAGCAGACACAGTCGCGTATGCATTGATGATAAGAGAATTGGGATGACAGCTGAAGATCTAGAGCAAAGGTCCAGGGGGAGCCTCAGTCTGACTGCTGATGATTGCACTGTTAGCATTATTCTGGTTATATTCATGATAATGAAATGGTACATGGTTTCTTGTGTTGAATATTATGGATGAGGCCTGGTTGCTTTATGATGAAGAGCATTCGTTGCTGAGATGAAAGTCTTATAATTCATAGATGAGGACAAATCATGCAGAGATTGTTGCTAATAACTTACTGTTGAAGGTGTTTCAGATTGCACAAGTTAAGGAAGAGCACTGGTTTAGGGGGAGTAGAAGGTTGAATACTAATGATTGCATTGTTGGCAATATGACTGCTTGTTCTTTGGTTATTTTGATACTCATGCTCAAAATGATGATGACTTAGTACATGGTTTATTGTGATGAGACTTTGAGCCCTGGTTGTTGATAAGTATCTTTTGTACTCACACATGGTTGAGTTGGATGTCATTTGATTCAGAAATAAATCATGCAGAGTCTGTTACTATGGTTGAGAGATCTTTTGCCTTCATATGTTACTTCATGTTAAATCTTGAAGATCATGGTGATGTTGGACCACATGGATGATTACTTGACATCTATGTGAAGATGTTGTTCTAATATGAGAATCTCTCTTGGAAAGATTGTATTGATGCTGCAAAGAATCTGAAGGCTTGGTTACTAATGTGCTTATGCTACAACCGGTGGATGTCGCTTGAAGACACAAACTACACTGTTCTATCTATCTGTATTCCAGGGAAGCATTCAAAGACCTCAGAAAGAAGCTGAACACTGTCTTTGCCTTACAGAAGATCAAATATGCATAAAGTTAGAAGATGGCATTGGATACGCGGGTTTCCTGAAACACAGTCGTGTATATACGCGAGTTCATGCACATAAAACCGCGTATGTCTGATTGCTGACAAATTTTTGATTGGAGTCAGCATTCTTCAGCACAGCTGCAGTGCTGTTTGGTATCTCTGATACTGTTTGATATCTCTGGTGGTGTTCCAGTTCTCATAATTCCTTTTATAATGTTTTGATAAAGATGCCTTGATGATTTGTTGGTGAAAGTGTTCAGGATGCTCAAACTAAGGGGGAGCCTTAGTCATATGAAAAGGATGCTTGGATGCACAGATTCAGGGGGAGCATTAGCGTTGCTGATTATAATGAAGTGTGGGAATTATGGTGGTTCTGATATATGATATCTCTTGAGGTCGTTCTGGTGTTGGTCATAGATGGTCATATTTTTTATGAAAAGGGCTTGTTGAGACCCATAGTGTAAATTTGTAATATTCAGTCATGTAAGTACTTGTCAAATTTGTAAACCCACTTGGTTGGGTAGCTGAGTCAATTTTTGTAAACCCACTTGGTTGGGTAGCTGAGTCAATTTATGTAAATCCACTTGGTTGGATATTTGATGTAAGTATGAGTCTTTTGGTGATAGGAAGTTCATAGAGTCATGTACTTCATTGAAAAATATGTTTGAAGATTCAGCATGAACTCAGGGGGAGCTTGGTCACTTCAGTATACATCAGATCTGCAGAACGCTTCTTCTACATGAGAAGAAAAGGGGGTGAGTATGTTGGGTCCGCCCGTTGCCCTTGATGTCAAAGGGGGAGAGGACATGGTTTTTGAATGACGAGAAGATAATGGTGTCAAAAATGAGGAGAGTGACATGGTATCATTGTATTCTTAATGTACCTATCTGCTGTGGTGATCAAACACCATCGTGGTTGCCATCAAGTCCAAAGGGGGAGATTGTTGGAAATATGATGCAGAGTGTTGTCCTTGATGGCAACCCACTGAATGAAGATGAAGACATGAGATTGTTGACTTGTGTTGTCCTTGATGGCAATCCACCTGATGAAGTTATTCTTGACTTGATGAACTTGGTAAATGATGTAAATCTAATATGAAAGGATGTTTGTTAGCAATATGATGCTGAGTGTTGTCCTTGAATGGCAAGATGATGGCAACTTACTTGATGAAGTTGTGCTTGATAGAACATGTCTTGATGAACTAAATCTGATGTATCTACAGTGAGTACAGAAGACAATGAAGAAATGAATTCAGCATGTGACAGATCTATGATGAAAAGAGTATGTCTCTAGGAATATGCGGATTTGCCTAAGGGAAGTCGCGTATCCATGCGGAAAAGAACGTTCCAAATCGCGTATGGGAAAAAGCGCTCATAAAGTGCAGAACCAGGGGTAACCACCATGGTATTGACCCATTGTATTGGGTAATGATTCGTCTAAATGACCCCGTCTAGGAATACCATCGGAAGTAATATTTTTTTGGCTCATGGTATTGAAAAAAGGGGCCCGTGGTATTGAAGGCTCATGGTATTGTTTTGACTCATGGTATTGAAAAAGGGGCCCGTGGTATTGAAGGCTCATGGTATTGTTTTGGCTCATGGTATTGAAAAAGGGGCCTGTGATATTGAAGGCTTATGGTATTGTTTTGGCTCATGGTATTGAAAAAGGGGCCTGTGGTATTGAAGGCTCATGGTATTGACAAAGGGGCCCGTGGTATTGAAAAAGGATAAACCTATATAAGGAGAAGAAATTCATTGTGAAAATCATGAGTGTGGGAGCAAGATGTCTGAGCTTGAATGAATACTTCTCTGTGAAGTATATCTGTATGGAAAGGGTAATGGTTTGAATGATAGAACTGAATGTATGATACACCAATGATGAAGAAGGGGATCTAGATCTGAATTGTACTTGTATCTGCTAGATCTGTTTATGGAATGCTTAGATCTGAAATGAGGCGAACATCTGTCTGAAGTAAAGGGTTGAATCTGAACTGAATGTCTGATCTGAAGAAGTATGCAGCTCTGAAATGGTTAAAGATCTATACGCTAGTTCGTCGCGAGAGGGAAGCGCGTATATGTGCGCGCTTCGATGAAGAAACGCGTATGTGCGTCGGGGTGTGCGGAGATATCTGACCGGGTGTGGACGAACGCGTGTATACGCGGGCGCATCGATGTGAGAAGCGCGTGTACGAAGCTGGGGTTCTTTGAAGTACGTAGTGTGAAATCTGCGATACGATGCCTTTCTTGTTTATTCTCTGTTGTTGATGTTTAGCGGCCACTTAAATGCTTGTGGAGAGGGGTGGGGGCCGGGTGCGAAAATATGATGAAACGTGGCCTACAAGTTGTGCTCTTTTGAATTTGTTGGATCCAGTGTGAAAATTGATGAAACGTGGTCCAAGGTGGTGCTGAGGGTTGTAGCCTTCAGTCAGGGGGTGGTATCTCCCTTCCAGGTGAGGCTGGTAAACGAGATCAGGGGGTCGTAGCTCCCTTCCAGGTGAGGCTGGTAAACGAGAGCAGGGGGTCGTAGCTCCCTTCCAGGAGAGGCTGGTAAACGAGTCAGGGGGTTGGAGCTCCCTTCCGGGAGAGGCTGGTAAACGAGCGCAGGTGGGTGCCTGCGTGCTGGTAGGAGTCTGCACCAGCACATATGTTGTAAGATGTTTTCTCTATAATAAAATATTGAAGGCTGAGCAACTGCAGCGGTGGTTTTCTCCCGACTTGGGTTTCCACCTAAAATCCTGGTGTTCATGTGTGATGCTTATGTGTGATGGTTTATTCTACTCTTACTGCACATGTTTACTGTTTATAGAACATCTAATGAATGAATGATGGAATGATATAAGTGAAGAATTAATTGCATAATTATATCTCTGTGTATACGCGAGTTTTATGAAGGATATCCGCGTGTATACGCTAGTTGGCTTCAGCAAAGTAGCGTATGGGTTTTAGAGCATGAAAAAGTAAAAAGTTTTGAGTATGCAGTAAATACTGATTCACCCCCCCCCTCTCAGTATTTTTCCCAACACCACATGCATCAATAGTTGGGGAAACCAACACTTTTGAGGATGGGACTCTTGCAGCTCTACAAGAAGCTCCAAATGCACATCAAGAGCAGCCTGGTTGCACTGCACTGTGCAACGTGGAAACACTAAAGGAGGAATCAAACCATCAGTCTCATGAGCCATTGTTGGATTGTAAATCACATTGGAGGTTGGGGTTTGAAGATGTGAAGATTGATGGTAGACATCTTGGAGTAATAAACCTTTTCTCCCTTCAAGATGACACTTCCTCAATAAGCTCCTCTCAGCTCAAAGAGGAGCTTCTACTTTCAGATCCAAGACCTCATTTGTTTTCGAAGACCATGGATGAAGGGGAGGTCTCAAGGCGAGATCTCATTGGAGATGCACTTCGACACACTGTGGGATGTAATGATTTTCTTACCTTCTCACAAGAGCAGATAGAAGATGGAGGACATCTTAGGATGGATCACATATCTCATGCTTGTGTTGGACATCTCTTGAGCCATACACATCATGAGGGGAGGTTTTCGCCTACCACCTATTTGATTCTTGATAGGGTCTCATTGATCCTTGAGAAGCTTACATTTCGAAATCCCATGAAGTGCAGAGACATGAATTTGATTTGGGAGGATGGTAGCCCTCATGGGAGGAGTACCGAGATGAAGAGAAGAAGAAGGCATGCACAAGTAATTAAGTGGATGTGGATGATGAGCAAGGAGCTAGGGAGCTACCTGCCGATCTATGATATCGAGCAGCAGGAGGCTCGGCTGCGATGGTTACTCTTGAAGGAGTTTGGCCACCACTTGTACTTGCATACCAGGTAGCAAGAGGCTTGGCTGCGTGGGTTACTCTTGAAAGAGTTTGGTCATCACTTGGCAAACACTCTTCTTAAGAGTAGGAGGACGGGGAGAATATGGCTGGATACTTGCATCATTGAGCAGCATAGAGTATGGATGCATGGTGCTGATATGATACTTATATCATTCATTGTGTCTTCATCACATGATTGGTATGATGGAAGTATGGGGAGGCAACACAATGTCTTGTTGCTTTGTTTGTTTCGGGGAGAGCAAGGGCAGATTTGCTCTCACACTTTGCATGATGTTGTAGGAGGAGGAGATGGCACTATCTCCTTGGTCTTTGATGATTATTTGGAAGCACTTCCATCCTGGGAAGTATTCCACATTTGCTGCAGCATTATTAGAGGAGTCTTTGACAAGGAGCATGTCAAAGAACAGAGCGTTGTATTGACAAGAGCTTATTTACATGAGTTCACAGCGCTATCACTTTGGAGCAGAGACTTATGGATGAAGTGTGCGCAGCAGAGATATGGTGGATCTATAACCCATAGGTCCCAGGATCACTTCATATTTGCACCTGATGAACAAAGAGGAGGTAATGATGGTAGAGACATCTATGGCATATCCTTCTTGACTTGGATTTCCAAGCATCAGGAGGATTATCTTTTAGCAGCACATGGTTCATTCTTCTCCATAGCATGCCAAAACACTATGGAGGATTCATGTATGGACCCATTTACCATCTTACTCCCAGCATATGGGGAGAAGTTTGTTTATACATTCATAGATTTGCACACTCTCACCATTCTTATGTAGTGCATTGCTTCACAGGGGGGCAAGCTTGTCACATTGCTCCATGAGTTGTATTGGGCCAATCTACATGATGGAGGCAGCCATCTCTTTTGTGGCCTTGGGTGAATGTTTTATCACCACATGTATGTTCAGTTGTTGCATTATAGCAGGTATCATATAAAGACATGCATGATTAACATTTTGCCTTGTATTTTCATCAAGCAGCAACTTCTAAAACTGCGTTGTACTTGGTTGGGAAGCTGTTGGTACCTTCTTGCACCACATGAAACCTTCAACATTCTCTTCATATTATTGCTGATCACGTCTCCATTTGCTGATATATATCAGATTTGTATGGGAGGCTTGATTATGAGGAAGACACATGAGCTGGATGTGTCCGTGAGTGGGAAAAATTCTCACATTTTCTGCATTACATGTTCTAATGGGAGCATGGGAGGAGGCATGGCCACCACTACTACATATGCGTTCTCTTTTGAGGTGGGCCATGAGATTGATAGTCATCCATTGTACATCTATGGGAAAGTGCTTGATCATGTATTATCATTGTCATATTCATCCATTTACTATCCATTAGTAGATGTGATGGATCTTGTACATTGCTTGCCATGTAATTTTCTGAAGTTGTAGTGGATGAGACTGCATTGTATCCTTGTGAGAAATTGTTTGCATCACGTATCATCATGTAAAACCTTCAGCAAACCTCTCATCCGGATGATCCATGATGATCGTGTCCTATTCTTCATGGATGGATTGTCTTGGGCCAGCTTGTTCTTCATTGTTGGAGGAACCTCCTCTGGAGGATTTTTCTTCACTTTGCCAATGGTGGGCAATAATTTTGTAGCCCAGGATCAGCTTACACTCTACACTTGTCATGAGTGGGGAGAAATACAGCATGGGGTAAGCTATGATGCTTGCCAAGTTCAGATTTTCAGCTCACCTTCATTTCCGGAGCTGAGGAGGAAGGGACTTTGCTTCATTTGCAAAGAACCTTGGGGGCCTGATCACTCATGTTTGAGAGATGCAAATGAGGTGGCAGAGGTAGAGCTGGTAGAAATTCCTTCCGTATGCCAGGATGAGGAATCTTGTTCAAATGAGTCCATGGGATCATATGAGGATGCTTCGGGGGAGCGAGAGTAGCCATGCAGAGATGATGATGACAGTAAACCAGAGCTGTGTTCTAGGGTGCAGGGTGAGCAGTCAGAGGAATGTATAGGAGATACTCTGGGTGACGAGTCCTTTGTGATGATTTAGCCAGAGCAGCATATGATGGAGCCTGACTTAGTAGAGGAGGATACTATGGATATCAGGCATGACATTTCCTTGGGTGAGGTTCAATTGGGGGCCCATATTGAGCCTATGATGGATATGTGGCTAACATTGGGGTCAGCCTTTCAGGGGGAGCAGTTAGATGCACAGACACCGAGTACAGTGACAGCAGCTACAGATCCATATCCTCTGGAGATGTTGGAGGTTGATGAGATAGTTTTGCAGGGAACTAGTAGACAGCAGGAGCATTAAATTCCCAATCAGGAGGGGAATGAGCTGTTGGAGATGGTAGAGCATCCATGGATGGGTCGACACTGGGATGAGGTGCAGATAGATGTACACGCAGTCAGTAGAGCTGCAGTATTCTCAGTGAGTAGCATTCTCCAGGAGTACATCGATGGGGCTTGCAGCATATCTTGCCCACTTTGGCCCATTATAGAGAGGGGGGCTTTCTTCTATAGACAGCTTCCATTGGCAGAAAGGGCAGAGCAGTGGGAGTCGATTATGGGTTGGCAGCAACACTCTAGGCATGTTCCATATACAGTTTTTGCTACATAGAATTCTTCTTCCAGGATGGATTGGCGAGAGATCATGAGTAGGTACCCTCTGAGCACAGCAGAGCAGGGGCCCCTAGACATAATAGATGTTACAGATTCCAGTTGGCAAGAGGGCACCAGTTGTCATTACTTCAGGACTCCTTCTAGATTTCAAGAGAACAGGATCAGCATGGGATTGAGTCGAGACTTGGACAGGAGAGAGGTGATGAGTTGGTATGCAATTGGTGGGGCAGCATACGCGGTTACAGGTACAGCACAGCAGGAGCCTGGGAGCATTGATGCTTGTTGGTGGTCTTCACCTCTGAGAGCATCAACCATAGCCAGAGATAGTGCGCAGCCTAAGTTGTGGGACTTGAGCGATGATTGGCCATGGTGGAAATGGGATTCGGGAGGATTGTTGGTTGGCCGGTACCATGAGAGATCGGTTCGAGATCCTGGCATTGAGAGATCCCTCCATAACCGGGTGATGCAGAGGTCAGAAAAGATTCAGTGGCGCATCTGGGACCCAGGCACATTTTGCAGTATCGGTGGAGAGATGTTCAGGTAGTTTCTTGAGGGCAAGCAACATTTTGCCGAGGGAGACTGTAATATTCCCAAATTAGCAATATCTAATTGGAATATTAATTCGGATCAATTTTTCCATCACTAGTTAATTATGAGAGGCCGTGAGTAGATCGGGGCTCACTCGAGCGCGCGGAGACAAACACGCGGGTTGAGTTGGTAGCGTGGGGCCGAGAAGGTGTAATAACAGTGAGTGGGCCGTGAACTCATCCGATGCGTGCGAAGGTAAGTACGCGGGCTGAGTTGGCAGCGTGGGGCCGAGAGGGGCTGCGCGGGAAAGCAGGAGTCAAGGATCTGTGATGAAGGCTGCATACAAAAAGAAGGGAGCCACCCTGTTTTTGGATTATTATTGATGTTTATGATATTGAAACTGGTTGCCAAGACTTGAGCACGCCAGCTATTTAGCAGGTCTGCAGCACTATTTAGTGTGCCGAGTGTCTCCGAGTGGAGATCTCAACCTCAGCCCCGGGGGACTTCAAGTGCCTACTCGGGTGAGGCAGTCCTATCATTGTTTTGCAGAAGGATTGGGTCTGGAGCTTGTTGCAAACTTGTTGCAGAGCTTTGTCAGGAGTGGCAGCGCCATCTAAGTGAAAAGACCGCAGTTCATCGCGTGTGTGCACAGAGTCGTTATCATTTTGGAGGTTTCGGGTCTGGAGTTTGAAGAAGAGACAGTCCGTGCCTGTTGAGGGCCTGAGCAGTGTCGGGAGTCGCTCAATGGTTCCCTTTTCCACCCGCAGCATATTGACAGCACTCGGCAGTTATTCCCAGCTGCTTGAACTCAAATAGGAAAACCGCTGTACCCCTTTGTTTTTTGAGGAAGTCTTTTTATATTGCCCGCGCCAGTTGAGCGCTATCATCGGGGCATCTATTGTAATCATTGATAATTCCCAGCATAATAAAATGGCTCAGCTTTTTGCTGTTAACGTATATCTGTGCATGAGTAGTCTTATTATTTTATGTGCTGTGAATGTTTTCTTTTAGAGTCATTCCATCGCTGTAGCATTTGCTGTGTTTTATTAATATCCTTAAACAGGAATATTACAGAAGGTGGATGAATTATGCTATGGAATGGTAGAGACGTGCAAGTAAATGAGTGAATGAGTGAGGTTTCAGGGTTATTAAGAGCGTGAGTAGGGTTTTGAAAATAAGAAATTACTGTTTATACCATTAATCAATGAAATCAGATTTAATCATTGGGGAGATCATGTAAATGATGAAGTTTTAGTGGCGAATCATGAAATTGGATCTTGATTTGGCATGATTGGTATTTTTAATTATGTCATTTGAGTCGGGGTATAATATGATCATATAATTCATATATCAATATTTGAAACCTTATTATTTAAATAAAATTTTATATTTTCATACCTTAGATGTAGCTAACCTTTAATTGTTTCTTCTTTTCTTGGTTCTTCAGGTATTCTCTAGTATATTCTTCAGTGTAGTCTTCAACTGCTTCTGTCAAAAGGTCTTGTTGTATATGAGCTGTGTTGGAATGGAGTCTCCTAACAAGATGCGAAACTGGTCCATTTTGGTTAAATTTGATTATATTTAATATAGCGCAGGGGTTTTTGGGTGGGTCAAAGCCCCGAACGTATTGTAATGGGTCAAAGGGTAAACTAGGGGTCTGAAAACCATGGGTTACGGACAATAGGAAAGTCAGAGCTAGATTGTTATAAATAGAGATGTATTTTGTATCGAAAAGGATAGGATTTGATGAGCTATTGATGCAATCTATTGTTTAAGCTATCTATTTGGGTTTTGGGGGAACAGACTCCTGTTGGCTGTGTGCGTGGAGCTCCTAGTCTAGCTGTGTGCGGACCTTGCTGCTGTGTGCGCAGGTTGGGAAGGGAATTGTAAGGAGAGGTTGATGAATGAATGAATGTGAAGGACTGATAGAGATATGAATCCGTGAGTACTGGTGTATGAACTGATGATAATTATTGTGTTATGTGTTTTCTCTCTTTCTGCTGCGAAAGTCTGTGTATTGAATGCTTGGATCTAGATCTATTTTGCTCTGTTTATATAATGTTGTGTTGATGTTATGAAAAGCATATAATTGTAGATCTAATGCACGTGGATGCAAATATATATATACTTAACCCTGCGAAGAACCAAGGTAATCTGAACAGAATGTAGCTCTGCTTACCTTACCCTTCCTTTCTCAGGGTGCGGAAACCTGGTTCCAACACCCACCCATACTACTTCTAGTGAGACTATGACCTGCGAAAGCAGGTCACTGTTGAAAGGGCCAGTAGTATAGGGGTTTGTTGGCAAACCTTGCACACTGAACCTGTGTCAGGACCCCTCAAGCCAAAAAATGGTTCCGTTGCTGGGACCGAAAGGAGTCTAAGAAACGGGATCGGGTAATGGCATTAGAGATCTAACGCAGGGTGGAATGAGTGATATTCTCGGTGGAAGCACAACACGAAGCAGTGAATACTATCGAGATAGTCGAGGAGAGGATTTCTCTGCTCATAGTCCGCCGAGACCTACACAGGGTCTGTCATCTACCTCGATGTTAGGTCCCCATGAAGATAAACCAGAGGAGCCCATGGCAGCATGCCTAAAGTTACCTACTTTTAAAGGAGCAGCTGATGAGGACATGGATCGATTTTGGTTCGTGACCAATTCGGTATGGATGGCACAAGGGGTGGTAAGCGACACTGTGAAGAAAGCTCAGCCATCCTTGGCTTTTGAAGAAAGGATGTTGGACTGGTATATGCGGTATATATCCCAAAATAGGAGCGCAACGCTTTAAAATATCAAGGATGCCCTAAAAAAACAATTCTGGAAGCCAAAATCCTATTCCCAGCTGGTAGTGGAAGTAAAAGACTTCAAGCAAGGGATGTCTAAGTCGGTGTGGGAGGCCGATCAATGGTTAAAGAAAGAGATCAGGGAAGGTGAGTTTAAGTATGATGACAAACAGCACTTGGAATGGTTCATCGCTATGCTGCTACCTCACTTACACATACCCATGGGCCACCAGACCTTCGAATTGCAGGAAAAAGCCTTGGAAGTTGCCATGAAACTGGAAGCTGCACCTAAGGACGACACAAGGGAAGAAGTGCAGCAAATTCAGGAGTAGCTCAGGGCCATGCACCTGGAAATACAGAGCTTACGGCAGAATGGAGAAAAGGAGTCGACATGGACCTCCAGTGTGAAGACTGTCGGGTGACGGGACTACACGATACAACCCAGTGTCCTCGGATAAATAAGGGTGAATTGAGGAAAAAATGGTGCAGGTTCTGCCGATCTATAGGGCATGATGAGAATAAATGTCGCACGTATGACTTACTGGTAGATCAGGGAACCCTTTGTAGAGTACATTCTGATCTTGCCTCTCCGATATCTCCTGCAACCTTTGGTAGCTCTCCTGCAGGGGGCAGGGGGGACGGGGAGGAAGCGCAGGATGGGGACAGGGCCAGATGATCTGCTACAACTGTGGAGAGATAGGGCACTTTTCCAGGGACTGCCCAAATCCCACGAGGTATTCTTGTAAATATTGCATACAACTGGACCATGAGATTGAAGACTGTCCGATCCTGTTAACAAAGATGAAGGACAAGCAGTCTACCCCCACCCAAAATGTAAAGAGAGTCAAAATGGAGCTAAGGAGTGAAGATCCCAGTGTAAAAATCATAATGCATAGCATGGTCACCCAAGGAGCAAGGGAGGAGCTGGCTTCCTAGAAGGAACCAAATCCTAGGAGACAAGAGCCGCTGGAAGCCCCTGCACAGCCGCCAACGCACCTCCAGACAGAAGGGGAAGTTGAAACCTTGTTAAGGGCATGCTTGAAGCTACTATGAAACCCATAGGCTGGAGAAAATCTTTAAGTACTGCTACAGAACTGTGTAGCCCAGCCCAGCCCAACAGCTGAGGTTAAAGAAGTACACAAATTACACAGCTACAAAAGGTGCTCCAGGAGGGAAATGCGACTAACGACGCAGATTGGTGATTATGAGATGGATCGGGTTATTCTTGATCTTGGATCTGACACAAACATCTTACCAAAATAGACATGGCAATGAATGGGAGAACCTAAATTAGACTGGTCCACTATCTAGCTATGAATGGCGAATCAACAGAAGATCATTTCTCTGGGAAGGTTTCCAAAAGTTGTGGTCAATATTGTAGGAGTAAGGGTCCTCGCTGACTTTGAGGTCATAGAAATTGTGGAGGATATGGATCGCTATCCTACACTCCTAGGACTAGACTGGGCTATTGACGTAGGGGGTGTCATCAACCCGAAAAAATGTAGCATGGTGTTTGAAAAGAATGGTACTCGTGCAATAGTACCACTGGATCCCACTGAGGGAATGCGGTATACAAAACCAGCATACGCCGAGGAGGAACTCGATCATATCTACAAGATGACAACACAGGACGAAGACCAAGGTGACCCTAAAACAGACGGAGTATTCGATTGGGAGAAAAAAAGGGAGTACTATTCTGACCCGGATGAAGAACTTGAGAGTTGGCAGACTCGACTACATAAGGTCTCAACACTACGATGCCCTCTGATTGCAAGGCCCCTCTAATGCGTTACGTCGGAGGTAAGGGAACTTCCCCACTTTGATGAGTCTAGTACTATCTAGGATTTCTTAAGAAAATTAAAGGCTAGGGTGCCAAAAAATCGGCGGCTCTGGACAATCAATCTAGCATTGCGTGGCACACTTGCACGCTAGTGGGATACCCACAAGAAAGCATTTCCGGACTGGGAGATGTGTCAGGATAAGATGGTGCTGCGGTTTACACCTCTCGCTGATATGCGCACCAAGATATTCCTAGGACTTGGGGACCCCCGCGCACATCTACGCACTTGGACAAAAAAGTGGGCCGAATGAACCCCAGAAGAATGGATCCATCTATTTATACATGCCTTGGGCCCTATTCCTGCTACTTGGTACTTAGATGCAGAATTACATTAGCGGACCCGCCACTAGGAAATATTAAAAGAGGACTTTATTGGAACGTTCGGACTTATTGGGGGAACATAGATGCTTGACGAAGCCCTACAGGATATTGATGCATTCATATTTAAGAAGCCTCACCCACACACCCCTCCAGCCGTTCTGACATGGGAGGCCCAGATGCAAGATATAGTCAACTGCCGCAAGTTGGCGATTAACGAAGAAGAGGATAACCAGTGGGATATCTCTATTCCAGAATCAGAGGGGGAACGTACCATTATCGAACCATCACTCCAAGATGTTGATGTAATGCAACCTCTCTGGCTACGCGAAGTTAATATTGGGACAGAAGAACACCCTAAGCTGGCTAAAATTGGGGATTATTGGGATGAAGGCACCGTGGGAAAAAATTTCGAATTACTTACAAAGTACTAGGACTTATTCCCTACCAAGTTTTCTGAGCTCAAAGGAATCACTGGGGACCTTGGAATTATGCACATCACTCTGAAGCCTGAAGCACGGCCTGTCAAGCAGCGACCCTACCGGTTGAATCCTAAGTATAAGAAAAAGGTCAAAGAAGAATTGGACAAAATGATGACAGCAGGTATCATTGAATCAGTTAAACAGTTAGATTGGGTAAGCCTAATGGTCGTTCATGAGAAAAAAAAAAGGGAGAAATATGCATCTATGTGGACCTATGAAAGCTGAACGATGCCTACGTTCATGACCCTTTCCCTACTCCCTTCTCCTATGAAATCCTTGATAGCGTGGGTGGACAGGAAGCCTATTCCTTCACTGATGGATTCTCAGGATACCACCAGAACAGAATTGCACCTGAGGATCATAGTAAGACCACCTTTGCCAATGAATGGGGGTCCTTCCAGTATATGGTCATGCCCTTTGGTCTTAAGAACACACCTTCTATCTTTTCAAGGGTCGTGGTGGATGTGTTCAAAGAATTTATTCATAAGTTCTTGGAGGTTTACTTCGATGACTGGACGGTTTTTGGCTTAGTGAAGGAACATGTCTCGAACCTGTGATTAATGTTGGATGCATGCCGGAAACACCAGATCACCTTGAATATCAAAAAGTGTATCTTTTTCATACCTTTCAGAATCTTGCTTGGGCACATAGTCTGTCGGCAAGGACTGATGGTTGACCCTGTGAAGATAGCCGTAATTATCAACCTGGCAGCCCCCACCACGGAGAAATAGCTGCGCTCTATTCTCAGTCACACAGGATATTATTCATTCAAGGATACACTCTGGTCACAAAACCCATGGAACAGCTACTAAAAAAAGATGTCTCTTTTTTCTGGAATGATGAATGTCAGAAGAACTTCGAACTAATGAAAGAGAAGATGATTTCTGCACCCATCTCGATATTCCCTGACAAGTCAAAATAATTTCATGTACATGTTGATGCATCAGGCATTGCCCTGGGTGCGATCCTCACGCAGCCTGGAGAAGGAGATATTGATCACCCGGTTGCCTTTTCCAGTCACAAACTCTCAAACGCTGAAAGAAATTACTCTACCACTGAACGTGAAGGAATGGCTGTGGTGTACACGCTACAAAAATATCGGCACTATCTACTGGGTGGACACTTTAAGATGTTCACAGACCATTCAGCTTTGAAATACCTAGTCATCAAGCCTGCGTTGGGGGGCAATATTTGCCACTGGCTATTGCTATTTCAGGAATATGATTTCGAGATCCTCGTTAAGCCCAGGTGGTTGAATGCAGGCCCTGATCACCTGTCTCGTATCGATACAGGGGAAGAACCCACTAACCTGGACGAAGGCTTACCCGATGCACATCTATTTACCATTAAGATGGTTGATGCTCACTTTGCTGATATCATTGAATTCCTTACTACGGGTGTGGCTCCTGCTGCATATTAAATACAATAGAAGAAGGAGTTGGTTACTCGGGCTGCAGACTTCATTATCATCATAGGACAGCTATACAAGCTGGGCGCCGATGAAATACTCCGCAGATATGTATTAGAACATGAGCGGCCCACCATCCTCACAGAAGCACATGATGGAGTCGCAAGTGGCCACTATGCGGGCAGAGCTACGACACAAAAGATTTTAAGGGCTAGCTTATGGTGGCCTACACTACATCAAGATTCTTACACCTATTGTAGGTCGTGCGATACATGCCAGTGAACTGGACGACCCTCATGATGAGATGACATGCCATTACAGCCTCAGATGGCCCTACATGCTTTTGATAAATGGGCCATTTACTTTATCGGACCCATCAATCCACCGGGCAAGAAAACAGGTGCGCTACATTATCACGGCCACTGACTACGTCACACGATGGGTTGAGGCACAAGCTGTATAATATTGTACTGTTGATACTACTGTGCACTTCATCTTTGAGTAGATTTTGACTAGGTTTGGCTGCCCGAAGATCCTAATGAGTGACAGAAGTATGCATTTTGTTAACCAAATGATTCAAGATTTGAATGAGGAATTTCGGATCCACCATGCCAAGAGTACACCATATCATCCCTAGGCTAATGGGGCGGTCGAAGCTTTTAACAAAATTTTGGAGCAGGCATTAACGAAGGTTTTCAATTTTGATCGTAGTGACTGGGATTTTCGCATCCCCTCAGTACTGTGGGCATACCGCACAACCTGCAAAAAGCTGACCGGCAGGACACCCTTCCGAATGGTCTATGGCAAGGAGGCCATCATGCCAATAGAGCACGTTGTTCCTAGCCTACACATCGTAGCATTCACAAATATGGCCGACTCCGACATCATAGAAGAGTGTCTGGCGCAACTGGTGGCTTTGGAGGAAGATCGGTTTATTGCTCAGTTTCACTAGTAGGTTCAAAAGGCTCGAGATAAATCATGGCATGATTGACATATTCTCTAAAAGACATTCGTCGAAGGTGATATTTTCCTTTTGTATGATAGCCAATTTGCGAAACACCCAGGAAAATTCCGGCAGCACTGGCTTGGTCCCTACACAGTTAAAGAGGTTACAAATGGAAGCGCAGTTCTGTTAGCTACCCTGTGCGGTGACCTCATACCTGGCTTTTTCAATGGTAGTCGACTCAAACCATACCATGCTGCAGACTATGTAGCTGCACCAGTGCAGTGACTCAGGACGAGTCACAAGATTGTGTTGGGGGACTGTTGGAATGGGGTCTCCTAACAAGATGCGAAACTGGTCCATTTTGGTTAATTTTGATTATATTTAATATAGCATAGGGTGTTTTGGGTGGGTCAAAGCCTCAAACTTATTGTAATGGGTCAAAGGGTAAACTAGGGGTCTGAAAACCATGGGTTGCGGACCATAGGAAATTCGGAGCTAGATTGTTATAAATAGAGATGTATTTTGTATCGAAAAGGATAGGATTTGATGAGC
This sequence comes from Pinus albicaulis, assembly GCA_034641835.2. Lineage (NCBI taxonomy): Eukaryota > Viridiplantae > Streptophyta > Pinopsida > Pinales > Pinaceae > Pinus > Pinus albicaulis. The sequence continues at coordinate 500,573,698 of CM076573.1, forward strand.
TATTGGTGCGATCTGTTGTTTAAGCTATATGTTTGGGTTTTGGGGGAACGGACTCCTGTTGGTTGTGTGCGCGGAGCTCCTAGTCCAGTTGTGTGCAGACCCTGTTACTGTGTGCGCAGGTTGGGAAGGGAATTGTAAGGAAAGGTTGATGAATGAATGAATGTGAAGGATTGATAGAGATCTGAATCCGTGAGTACCGGTGTATGAACTACTGATAATTATTGTGTTATGTGTTTTCTGTCTTTCCGAGTCTGCGTATTGAATTCTTGGATCTAGATCTATTCTGCTCTTTTTATATAATGTTGTGTTGATGTTATGAAAAGCATATAATTGTGGATCTAGTGAACGTGGATGCAAATAGATATATACTTAACCCTGCGAAGAACCAAGGTAATCTAAACAAAACGCAGCTCTGCTTGCCTTACCCTTCCTTTCTCAGGGTGCGGAAACTTGGTTCCAGCACCCACCCATACTACTTCGGGTGAGACTGTGACCTGCGAAAGCAGGTCACTGCTGAAAGGGCAGTATTATAGGGGTTTTTTGGAAAACCTTGCACACCGAACCTAGGTCAGGACCCCTCAAGCCAACAAGCTGCAAAAATTTATACGAGTTGCAGAATTTTATGAGAGCTGCAGAAATTCAAAAATTCTGTAACTATATTTTATTATTTTGAAAAGAAATGGAAATTCAAAGAATTTGGGATTTTTAGAATAGGAATGAAGAAAATGTAAGATGTCATAAACAAATCTCTGATTTTCACCTTATATTTTATGTATAAGAATGCCAATCAATGATTGGATTTCATACCTATACAATTTTTTTTTAATATATATATTATTTCATTTATTATTATTTTTGGATATGAAAATAAAAATAAGACTTCTAAGTTGGGGAAGAATAAAAATTATTCTTAACCAACTTCATATCAGCATTATCTTGAAAAATCTTGACAAACTCCTCTTTTTCCAATGGCTTATGATAAATCCTTAGTCAATGTCCATTTAAAAGAAGAGGAACCTTTTCTTCATTAATAGTTCTAATCTTGACTTCTCCATTATCAAAGACTCTCTCAATATCATAAGGCCCAAGCCAATGATTTTGAAATTTCCCTTGGAAATCTTTGAACTTTGAGTCAAAAAGAAGTGCCCAATATCCTGCTTGGATTTTTCTTTCTTTAATGTATTTGTCATGCCATCTAGATCTCTGTTGCTGAACTAGGATGGTATTTTCAATTTCATCTTGTCTTGTTTCATCAAGCTCGTTGAGTTTTTCCATTCTATGCCTTTGTGCTTATGGAAATTCAAGTCATTTGATTGTTGTTTTGAAGGTTTTTATTTGGAACTCTATTGAAAAAAAGACTTGCTTCCCATAAAAAAGTTCATAGGGAGTATGTCTTGTTGTGTTTCTCCATGTGGTATGGTAGGCCCATAAAGCTCCAAGAAGCTTTTCTTCTCAATCCCTCCTACGCAAATGTACAGTCTTTGTGAGGATTGATTTAATCACTTTATTAGTGGACTCAACTTGTCCATTTTCCTGTGGATGGTATGGAGTGGAATTTCTATGCTTGATTTTTCACTCTTCCACGATATTTTTCACCATTCTAGATGTAAACTAAGTTCCTTGATCCATCACAATTTCCCTTGGGACATCAAAATGAGTAAAATTATCCTAGAAAAGAAATGAATCTACAACATTTTCATTAGAAAAGGAAAGTGATTTAGCTTCTACCCATTTAGTGACATAATCAGTGCACAAAATAATATATCTCTTTTGTCTTGATGGTGGATTGATTGGTCCAAAAAATCTAAAGCTCATTTTTCAAAGGGTTCGATGAGTACCTGTGGTTGTAAGGGCATTTAATTTGTAGGAAAAGGTTTCCCCATTATCTGACAACTTTCACATCATTTAACATATTCCTTGGCATCCTTGAAAAGGGAGGGTCAATAATATCCTAAGAGAAGGATTTTGTAGGCAGTTATCTTGTTAGCAAAGTGTCCTCCACATAGCTCATCATAACATGCCTTCAGTATTTCAGGTATTTCATCTTCTCGTACACATCTTCTAATGATGAGATCTGGACCTGCCTTGTACAATTCCTCATTTACCCATGAATAAGATGCAACCATTTGAATTATATTCCTCTTTTATTTAGGAAACAAATATGATGTTAGTTTTCCTGTGGCTAAATAATTAGCAATGTCTACAAACCATAGAGATTTAGTAGATATTGAAAAAATGTATTCATCGGGAAAACGATATTCTACTAGTGTATCATTATTATCATTTTGAATTCTAGACAAAAAGTCAGCAACTGTGCTTTGTTTTCCAGGTCAATCTAAAATGGTGATATTAAATTCTTGCAATAATAGTAACCATATTGTGATTCTACCATTAATAATGGATTTATTCATTAGATATCTAATTGCAGAATTATCTGGGTTAATGAAAGTTTCATAGTGAGTGATGTAATGTCTGAACTTGTTAATAGCATGGATAACAACTAGAAACTATTTTTCAAAAATAGTATAATTTGACTCTCCTAGAGTCAAATTATTACTTGTATAGTATATGGCATAAAGGGTCAAGTATTTATGTCCTAATATGGCTCCCAGAGCTATCTCTGAGCCATCAGTTGAGTTATGAAAAGGCAATTTCCAATTTGGTCCTCTTAGGATGGGTGCTTCAGAAATATTTTCTTTCAAAGTTTCAAATTCCTTTTGGCACTCATGATTCCAACTAAGTTCACAATCATTTGCGAGAAATTTTAAGAGTGGAGATGAAATTTTTGTGAATTTTTATATAAATATTCTATAGTATCTTGTAAAACCAAGAAAAATCCTAGCATCTTTTTGACAATTTGGGTGCTAATTTGGAAATAACTTCAACTTTAGATGAATCCACCTTAATTCCATTTCCTGAAATATGGTGTCAGAAAACAATTCCTTAAGTAAAAATCATAAATAAAAAAAATCATTACTTAATGAGAGATTTGCTTCCTTACATATTATGAGAACTTTTTCCAAATTTTCAAGGCCTTCTTCAAAAGAATTTCCATAAACTGTAAAATCATCCATATACACTTCCACACAGTCATGAATTAAATCAGATAAAATACCTAATACTTCTATTTGGAATGTTGCAGATGTATTGCATAATCCAAATGGAAGCAATCGGTAAGGATAAGTTTCCCATGGATAGGTAAAGGTGGTTTTGTCTTGATCTTATGGTGCTACCTGAATTTGACTATACCCACTAAAACCATCTAAAAATGAAACATATTTCTTCCCTACTAGTGTATCTAAAACTTGATCTATGAAAGGTAATGGAAAGTGATATTTTAAGTAGCTTTATTCAACTCCCTACAATAAATACACACTCTCCATTTTCCATCCTTTTTAGGGACAATTACTAAAGGTGAAACCCACTGACTCTCTGATATTGAATAAATAAAATTTACATTCAACAATTTTTCTAGTTCTTCCCTTACAATTTCCCCAAGATTTCTATTCATTATTCTTTAAGGTTGTCTGATTGTTATATAATTCTCCTCAATATATATATGATGTATGAAATTTTTATGGTTTATTCCTCTCCTGTCAGTGTATTCCCATGCATATGCAGAAGAATGTTTTTGCAATGTTTTTATTAATTCCTCTTTTTTAAATTTCTCTAGGTTTTTGTTCATGTTTAAAGTTTTACCTGGAAATATTTCAATTGAATAATTACCAATTTCTTCCATAGAACATAAATGCATTTGTCTGGATGATAAGTATTAAATATTACTCCGTTCCTGAAAATTTTTATGATTCTCACATTGCGAAGATAATTCATGATTTTCTATTGAATTTAGAATTTGATTTTCTTCACTAATTTGTGAGATAGTAAAAATAGGTTGTATTCCATTGTCATAATCCATCCATTCTTAATTTTATTCTTCTATCATTGTTTTTCCTGGAGGATATATGTGAATTTCTTTGTTGAACTTCCATTAGAGATAAACATATCACCAGATCTACAATTGATAAAGCATCAGTTGTAGCTAACCAAGGTCTTCCTAATATCAATGGAAGTCCTCCTAAGTTATTATTGGGATTTAATATTATAAATTCAACTGGATAATCCCAAGAATCTAAGGATACATAAATGTCATCTAATACACCATCAGGTTTGATTACTGATATATCTGCTAGTTGTAGTAATGTTGGTGTATATTCCATAGTTTGTTTACTCATGATGTTTATGGCTGCTCCTAAGTCCATCAATGTGTTTGGGATTTCGATACCATTGATGTGTGTTTTCACAATTGAACATCCTAGATCCAAACATTTTTGTATGGTTTTTTTTCGCATCATGATATCTGCAATTTTTCCCACTAACAGTATTATTTTTACTACCTTCGTTTTTCTCCCAGATTTCTTTATACTAAAATTTCTTATTGTTTTTGCAAGGATTTGAATTTATTGAATGGCTTGCGGCAAAGGAATTTTGATACAAATATTCTTTAATTCATCTAATATAGCATAGTTAGGAAACATGATTTGTTTTTCTACCCCTTTATCAATGTATAATCTTTCAGGGAAAGGAAGTTTTAATATAGATATTGAAGGTTACTTTATGATAGGAGTTGAGTTTATTGGATTATCTTGTGTTTGATTTTGAAAATATTGATTCTGATGAAAAGGTGTCCCTTCTCCAGAATGATTATTTTTATTTTGAATATTTTTATCTTAATGAAGAGAAATCTCCTCATCAGAGTGATCATCTTTTGCTTTTTCCTGAATAACAACAGAAGGAAACTTCCTCTCTAATTTTCTACCAGATCTAAGTTGAACGTTATTAATATCTAGTGTAGTTATCATGTAAGTCTGAAAAAATTTCCCTTCCATGTTATAAACAGGTTGTGTATTTTTCTTGTTTGGGTTTGGAAGTGGTTGGGCAGGTAGTTGGTTTGGAATTTGTGGAAATGGTAATGAACGTTGTGGATTTTGATTTGGAAATTGAGGTTGTTGATTGGTTTAAGGAAAATGTTATAGTGGATAGTTAAGATAATATTGTGGATATTGGTGATATTGAGAATATCTACCATAAGGATTTTTCATTCCTTGTGTCCAAGTTTGAGGTTGAGACCAGGGCTGCTACCATGGCATTGATGCATTCTAGTTATTCTGTGGGGGCTAGGTATACATCTGAGTGTTGAAGCCTTGAGTTTGTGGTCCTTTCCATGGTCTTCTAGTAACAAAACAAAGAGTATCTACCTAGTGTGGAGATATTTTATCTTGGTAAATGGCCTTAAGACCTAGAAAAGAAGGACATTTATCTGTTTCATGTGTTTCTGTACAGATGACACGGGCTTTTATGATTTTTAAATCAAGAGGGAATTCTCTTAAGACATGTTTCTTTCTGCACTTATGACAAAATATAGATAAGGCATCACTTTCAGCTCTTTTCTTATTTTGTAATTTCAGGGTGTTTATTTGTTCACTAAGACTCCCTAAAATATCTGTTTTGAATTCATCAAGAAAATTTCCTATTTCAACCCTACTTATCATTCCTCTTGTAGACTTATTAATTCTAGAGAGAATAGGATCTCTTGAACTCCTCCCAATTCTTGACTTTCCTCTTGAAAGATATATGCATAAATTAGAGATGTCAGGTAATGATAGTTGAGAAATGTCTCCTTATCCCATCATATTAAGAATTTCTATCCATTCATCCCTAATAGCATTCAACATGAGAGTTTTTAAGGTATCTTCTTCCAAATTTTCCATCCTAACCATTTTTAGATTGTAACTAAATCTCTCAATTAGGTCCTCCAAGTTTTCATCTTCTCTTTGCATCATCTTAAAAACTTCATCTTTTCGATTATGAGGTGTGCAGTAATCTTTGTATTTTTGTAAGAATGCATTCTTCATTTCTTCCCATGTCCTAATAGAATGTGTTATTAAACCCATGAACCATTTTAATGCTACATCCTTTAGAGTTGCAGGAAGTAATTTCAACTTTTGAGAATCAAGTAAGCAGTTGTATGATCTACATCAAACTTCAAATTCAAATAGAAATGTTTCAGGATCTTCACTCCTTAATCCATGAAAACTGGGAAGGATGGAGGGTGATATATTTTTCATTGTGGCAGTTATATCCTCATCCAATATAGGAAATCCAATAGGATCTACTTCTTATCTATTTCCCCCTCATTCTCCTCTTTCTTCTCTTTTTTCTCCCCTTCCTCTTCCTCTACCTCATCCTCCACCTCGTCCTCCATATCCAATCCTAGGTCTACCTCCTCCTAGTATTAATTGGTCATCATTCACATTTTGTACTTCTGCTTCCCCTTCTCCAGCCATTGTCGATTCCTCAAAACTAATATAGGATTCTAAATTTGGGATTGTTTGTTCCTCTCCTAATTCTTCCGGTTCCTCTATCAATGGTATATTGAAGAAGACTTATTCTTATTCTTCTTCCTCACTAGGGATTTCTAGCCCTTGGGCTAAGAGTTGCTCTCTGGCAGAGGTTAGAAATATTACTCCTTTTTTTTGGGATCTAGGGTCTTGTTCTTCCATAACTTCTTCAGTTGATGAAGTTGGAGAGTCTCTATGCTAAATTTTTTATCTTAAGACCTCAGGAAGCCTATGTCTACTTGATAAGAATGGAATATGATTTTGGGTGGATGGTGTGGCACTACGAGGTCTTGATGGAGTGAGTGGTTTTGTTTGCATCAAAATTCTACCTCTAGCTACAAATATACCTCTAGAATCTCTTTCTCTATGCATGTCATTTTTTCATATTTTTATTGTTGTTGTTTTTTTTTAGATTAAGAGATACAGCTCCTATTTACACTTCCTCAGGAACGACAAAAAAATGTTTAGTCAATTTAATGTCTTAAATTGCTATGATAAATTATCACCGGAGTTAGTAATCTTATGAAGTACAAGTTCAACATATATGCTTGAAGCATTTTCTCACTTAATTCATTTCATTAATTTTATATGTTTCAAAGTTGTTTTTAGGTTTTTGTGTTTATCTTGAATGTCTAAATGGAATTGAGAAACTTAATACTTATGATTTGTGAAATGAAATCTAAATTAAACTATCAAGACTATGATGAGAATACTATTTTAGCTTATCTAAGAGTTACAATTTACTTCAAGAAAACTAAAGTTATAGAAACAAGAAGGAACTTCAATATTTTTGTATGTTTTTGAAGTCTTTATGTGAATGAGATTTAAGACAAGAAATCACTAAAGAATAATCACACTTAAAGAAATATTTTAATGATTGAAAGATAAAACTTGAAAGAAGGAAGAAAATAAAATGTTTATCTATGAAAGGAAGTTAACCTATGATAAACTTACATTGCATAAAAAGAAATTAATCTAAATGATGAATCTTAAGCTATACTAAGTCAATCTATGCCGACCACTATGATAAATTATCTTTAAATCTATTCAATCATAAACAAAGCATCTGTCTACTATGATAAATTATATATAATTCTATTCAATCATAAATAAAGCATCTCTATTAAGACACCAAAATTCTGCAAATGAAGATATCAAATAGTGAAGTAACATTGAAAAATCTAATCATCTATACTATAGAAATTCAAAAAAATTTGTAATGTAAATAAAAACAGAGCACATGTGTACTGTATGAAAATGAGATACATGTTTAAGCTATGAAGAGAAAATGTAAATAAAGTGTATCTATGCTATCAATTGCAATAGGAAACAAAGTAAACCGAGTGTATATCTATGCCGAAAAACACAGCGAAATCATAAGGAAATAAACTATGAAATGAGAGAAAATTAAACAATTAAACCTCTTTTGTGTAGGGGCCCTCAACAAGAGAATGTTTATGATCTTATTCACAACTAGCTACGCATCGATGATTCCAAAACACTCTCTCCTTTGAATAAATACAGAGTTTCAAGATATGATAGTCTTACAATAAAATCGACCTTGTTTTAGGTTTACACAACCCAATATTTATAATAAATTCGAATTAAATTTTTAGGATTTCATGCCTTTGGAGACTAATCAAACTATGCATAAAAATCTAAAAATAAATGTGATTTTTATTTCTTTCATGATTTGCTACATGGAGAGAAAATCGTGAAGCTTAATCTTCTTGCTCACTTGTTCTGGTTCCTACTTTGGCTGACCCTTTGACTGCAATCCTAGGTGCTTTCTTTCTCGATTTTGGATAGGTAGATAGGATAGAATGCATGAATGGATCATTCCTCAACTGCCCATGTACTTCGCTCCTTCATTCATTCTTCAGAACCTATTAAACCATGACGATGGCTACATAAATAGAGATTAGCTGCAGAATTGCATGAAGTATGTAGCTAAATACAAGTTTTATTCAAATAATAAGAAATATTTAAAATATTGAAAAATATCATTAAGGTACCTTACCAGGCTAGAAATGTGCAAATCAATACTTTCTTGGGCTTATGGAGTTAACAAAAAGGAGGAAAATATAGTGAAATGGATGTCAAAATTGAGGCAGTCTTGAGGCTCCACAGCTGCTATTCAAATATTCTTCTTGGTTACCACACAAATTATTTTTCCACTCCTCGCTTTCCATTCTTCTCTTGTGCTTGTGTATTTCTTGTCTTCCTTGTGCTCCAATTGCGCTAGTGTTGTCTCTCTCTTTTTCCTTTATTTTCCCAAAAGAATTCTAGAATTTTCTCTCCAATTTTCTTTTCTTTTATTTAATTTTTCTTTGCATGCATAATATCTTAATAGTTTTATCCTTTTCTTGTCTCTTCCTCTTCCCCACACGCTGAAGTGGAATTTATTTCATTTTCCTTTATTCCTTTTACATTTGTGTCTCATGTCCTTGCTGGCCTGTAATAATTAATTGCCATCTATTTCCTTTCGCCTCTTTCCAATTCCAAATTCCATAGCCAATAATAATTAACCATAAGAATATCCTAATGTAATGTTTGTCCCCTCATTCAACTTAAAATACATGTCCCATGGCCTTGGTTTTATTTTTTATTTTATAATTTCCATACATTATTTATTTACATCGAAATTTAACATGGGGTTGTTACAAACCCCTCTCCCTTAGGGAAACACTGTCCTTGGTGTTCTATGACTCTTATGACAAGATGAATCTACTAAAAACATGACAAACATACTGCTTATTCTATCTTTATAAACACAACTTGATACAATATTTACAATCACATACACACACACACACACACACATATAAGAAAATTTTCTTCAACCAATAAAAAAAGAAGGATATAATGATTGCATATTATCATCCACCTCCCATGTAGCTTCCATGAGTCCAAAGTGATTCCATTGCACCTTAACTTTCTCTATTGTTCATTTCCGAAGCATGATTTTCTTCTGTTGTAAAATGCATTGAGGCTCTAGCTGAAACTCTCCTTGTAGTTCCACCTGCAATACAAACCAATCAATCACATGATCAACATATCACCCACATCTTTTAAGTACATGAAAAGCATAATTTATTTTCACTATTGGAGGCAAAGCAAGCTTATATGCCATTGGTCCAATCGTTCAATGATTTCAAAGGGTCCACAATAATGAGGTGTCAACTTGGCACATGATTTAATCTTCAAGGAGCTCTTATTGGTTTTGATATGCAAGTACACATGCTCTACAACATGAAAATCCCTGAATACTCTATACTAATCCACATAATTCTTATGCTTATCGTGAGATGCTTTCAAATTATTTTAAATTCCTGAATCTCTTCATCTATCTCTCTCAACATATCAGGTCCAAGAAAAAACTTGCTCATTATATCACTCTAGCTGACAATATTTTTATAACTCCTCCCATAGAGAGCCTCAAATGGACTCATCTTCAAGGATTCCTAATACCCATTATTATAAGAAAACTCCACTAGTGGTAGATAATCCTCCAAATTGCTTGGTTGATGCATGGCATACATCCTGAACATATTCTCAAGGATCCTATTGATCCTCTTTTTCTACCCATATTTCTACGGGTGATATGTTGTATTGAAGGCTAACTCTATCCCCATGCCTACAAACAATTCCTTCCAAACTTGGAAGTTAAATTGGAATCTCTATCTAATATAATCCTCTAGAGAACTCCATGGAACCTCACTATCTCCTTAATGAATATTTGAGCCACTTAATTAGCTAAATTAGTATACTTTATTGCAATGAATTTGATCTATCTTACTCAACTTTTCATCCAAAACCATGATGGAGTCATGCTACCTTGATGTCCTTGGAAATACCATAATGAAATCCATGGAAATAGTCTCCCATTTCTATTATAGAATACAAATAGGTTGCATTAGACTAACTAGATTTTTTCTTTCAATTTTCACTTGTTGAAAGTCCAAGCACTTAGGAATAAACAATACCAACTCTCTCTTCAAATTAGGCTAGTAGTATAAATTCTTAATAACTGTCAAATACTTCTAGTATCCTTGATGGCCTAAATATCCTTGACAGACTAAATATGGCTTGACATGAAACTCTCTCAAAATAAGATTCTTCAATTCAATACTATTAGGAACATAGACCTTGCTCCTTAATCTAACCAAGCCATTTACTGCAAGGTGGTGCTTCTCATACTTATCATCCTCACTTTGCTGCTATAATATCTGCTTCAACTCAAATTTTTCCCATAAGAGCTCACAACTAAAATATGATTCACCTGCACTCTTCTACTAAGTGCATCCACAACCCGATTCTCTTTTCCTTTGAAATACCTAATTTCAAAGTCAAAATCACTGAGAGTAGCCAACCATCTAGCTTGACTTATATTCAAATTGGGTTGGTCAAAAAAATACCTTGGTCTAGTACGATCAATCATCAAAATGAACTTCCTACCAAGGCAATAATGTATATACCTATTCAATGCATGAATGATAGATGCCAACTCAAGATTGTGATTCATGTAATTTTTCTCATTTTCATTCAACTTCTGTGATTCATAAAAACCCATGTGTCCTTCCTACATTAAGACTCAACCAAGTTCCTCCTTGCAGGCATCTGTACAAACCACAAAGTCTTTATTTGGATCTACAATCCTAAAAACTAGAACATTGGTAAGAAATCACTTTAACTAATCAAATATAGTTTCACATTTAGTAGTCCATTCAAAATTATTTCCTTTCCTCTGCAAATATGTGATAGTATAGCCAATTTCGGAGAAGTTCCTAATGAATATTTCGTAATAACCTACCAGTCCCATGAATGATATGACCTCATTCACATTATTTTTAGTTGGCCACTCCAAGATAGCATTATCTTTTCTGGATCCACTTCTATCCCCTCCTTGGAAACAATATGTCCCAAGAAATGAATCTGAGTATGAAAGAAGCTACACTTGCTGAGCTTGGCATAAAATTTATGCTCTCTCAATAATCTCAATATTGTTGCCAGATGCTCTACATGATCTTCCTCATTATTTGAGTAGATCAATATATCATCAAAAAATACTATCATAAACATTAAGGGCGCAACATACTATTCATTATATATATCATAAAAAAATTTAGGGGCAAATTTTCACCCTTGGGTGAAATTAAGGGGTTTTAAATTTTTATTGGGATTTTTTTTTGTATCATAGTACATTATTATAAATCACCCAAAATTTACTTTATAAAAAAATTAGATATGGAGGTTAGCCACCTTATTTTAAGGGAGATGAAAAATAAATTTAGCCCTTGAAATTAGGATTTACAACCTTCCATTCACCCAAATTTGCAAGAATATGTATTTATGATAGCTATTTCGCCCTTCCCATTTGGTGTAAAATAAGTTTTTTTCTTTAATTTGTCCCTATTTCATCATATTGAGATTAATTTGGAGAAAATGGACTCCATTTTTTGGAAAAAATGGTCACAAAATAATAATTCATCTCTATTTAAAAATTCAAGAGTCTTATTGTTGTGTCTATTTAAATATTCAATAATTTTCTTGCCATCTTTGAAGTTTGCATATATTTAGTCACAATCATATCTAATGCATGAGGGTTGTTCGTAGAGTTGTGCAATTGGAATTAAGAAGTCAATAATAAGCACTTAGTGGTACATGGTTTTTCGTAAAGTAGTGGAATTTGAATTAAAAGTTCAAGAATCAGAGCATAGTGGTATAAGTGACTCTGTGTATTTTTTCTAGATTCCAATTCCTCTTGCGTGCTTTCCCTTTTCCTTTTTTTTTTTGGAACCATAACAATGTTTCTTTATAAAAATATTGTGTTTTGGTAATAAAATAAGTATGGTTGATTATCTCTACCCATTACATATTAAAAGCCATGATATCAAAAAAAAAAGAGGCTTTTAATTATCAAGTGCATCTAATGAGTAGTGATTCTCTAGTCAAGTGGCTTCAATTTCTTTTTCTATTCACCACAGTTTAACAAACAGGGTAGATAAGAATATATTAAAGGGATGCCCTACTTAGTTGTAATGTTTACGAGGTCCAGAAAATTCAAATTCATTCAATATTAAACTAAATAAATAATGAGAGAGGAGAAAAATATAGATCCAAATGAAACAATAAGGAAGAAAACCTACATAAAAAATATAGATGAAGAACTTTTATTTATAAAGAAAAAAGACAGAAATACATGTCTGCCAATGTACACACAAATCCAAGTTTAATGGAAAATTTCACATGATAACCAAACCAAAATAAAACTAACTAAAATATCATATTATAATATGAACAATTCAAGTGAATAACTTACTCAAAGGAGTGAAGTCAATTTGTTTTGTAGCAACATTCACCAAAACTAAAGTGATTACTGTTATTGCCTAATTTCACCATATTGTAGCGTGCATGATTACTATAGAATGAAATGTATAAGGGAAAATGAAAAGGGTTTTCCCATTCCCTTGAGGGTTTTTGTTACTTCATATGCATACTTGTAGAGTCAATCTTGAAACATATACATACATACATATATATATATATATATATATATATATATATATATATATATATATATATAAAATTCCAACTCTCGACTAATAAACAGAGTTTTATATCATGAAAACTTGGCAATGTTAATAGTTATGTTAATTGGTTAGTAATAAATATTTAATTGATTAGTAAATGTATTTGGTTAGTAATAATTTTTTTAATAAATATATTTAGATTTCTATTTGTATCTTCTCATACTTAATTTATTTTTCTTACTGCAATTCAAATATTGAAGTATTCATTATATATATATATATATATATATATATAAGTTCAACTCTTGACTAATCAACACAAATCTATATTATGTAAACTTGGTGATGCTAAAATTTATGTTAAATATATCTGGCTAGTAATAAATGGTTAACTGGTTAATAAATATAGTCACTTAGTAATAATTTTTTATTAAATATATATATATTTAGATTTTTATCTTCTCATACTTAATTTATTTGTTCAGATTCAAATCTTGAAACATTTATTTTCTTTATATATCTATATATATATATATATATATATATATATATATATATATATATATACACATTCAATTTTCGACTAATAAACATAGTTTTATATTATGAAAATTTTACAATGTTTTCTATTTTTTTAGAAGATTAGCGAAGAATTTGCAGTACTTTATAACCTAGTGAAAATTTCCCCAATATTTGAAGAAGCTTTATAATTTAGTGAAATATTCACCAAAAAATTATATATATATATATATATATATATATATATATATATATATATATATATAGATACATACATTATGTTGTTGAAAAAATAGACTATACATTTTTCTATATTCCATGGAGATTCACCCATTTATTATACATGTAAATTTTGGGGGGTTTCTTAAAAGTTTCTTTGATACACATGAAGGTGGTCGTAGCATTGGTAAGACCAAAAGGAACCACCACAAAGCCATAGAACGCATACCTTATATGAAATGAAATCCCATATATGTCTTTTTATTTGATGTGCACCTGATGATATCCCGATATCAAGTCAATATTTGAAAACACTACAACTCCTTTCAATTGATCAAACAAATAATCAATTCAAGGTAACATATACATGTTCTTTATGGTCACCTTGTTCAAATTTCTGTAATCAAAGCACAATAAGAGAATACCATCCTTATTCTTTACAAACAACACTGGTTCTCCCCAAGGAGATACACTTGGCCTTATGTATCCCTTATCAAGCATCTCTTTGAGCTGAAACTTCAAATCCACCAACTCAGGAGTGCTCATCCTGTATGGTGCCTTAGATGTTGGTGCTACTCCAGGCATCAGCTCAATAGATAAATACACCTACTTATGAGGAGGAAAATCTAGAATCTTTGCAGGAAACGCATCCTGAAACTATTGTAATATAGGATACCTCCTTAGGACTTCACCATCCCCATCATCCAAACCTTGTTCCTCTGAATAAAAAACCAATCCATGCTCAAAATCATGTTATATGGACCCAAAGGAAGAAAATTCAAGTTTGCTGATATAAACATGCCATTAAGCTCAAATGAACAATATTTCACCCAATGGTGAACTATTCTCTTGGTCCCTATAGCTAACTACACCAACCATGATTCTGCATGCACTTCCTTGTCCAAATGATACTGCTCCATAAGTTCAAGGTTAATATAGCTATATTTAATCTTAGATCAATCAAAATATAATCAACTTGATTACAAAGCTTACCTTCCATCTCGATGAGGATGCCTGGGGGTTTTCCTTCCAGTTATCAACTGCTGCATAAATCTGGGGAATGCTATGAGCTAAATTCTCAACTATCTACACCTCTTGAGCACTATAAATCTAAGTTTTGTCACCTTGGTACGATAAAAAAATATCACTTGTGATGTTCTCCACCACAATTCCAACACTTCAATGGTTCTTTGCCACTACCTTAATTCTGCTGCTCCATAGGATGGCATGCACGTCTTTTCTCACCTACATTGGAATTTTTATGAGGAGCCATATTTTCCTTCTCACTACACCCTGGGATCTTCGTCGCTTCTTGGGCCATTTTCCTTTGTTATTATTGCTACCCTTCTATTCAAAATTGAACTTAGGCTTTCACTTTGACTGCTCATAGCAATGCTTCAACTTTCTGATGGCTTCCTACATTGACTGAGGCTCATCGAAATCAATACAGTCTTTAAATGATAATGGAAATCCACTAATGAACCTTTGGATATTTTCTTTCTCATCCTTGAGATATGATACATATCTCAGTAGCTCTAGAATTTTGGTCGTATATTCTTCATCTTTTATGGAACCCATCATGAGCTCATATAATTCCTTTTTCTTTCCGTCATAACACCTCTCAGACTGGTACTTCTTTGTAAAGAGTCTTTCAAATTATTCACAAGTTAACTTCTCTTCCCAGATGCCCCTGACATAATTGTCATCTTCCCACTAGATATCTGATTTTCCTTTGAGACTGAAAGTAACTATCTTGATCTTCATATTCTTGAGTAACCATGAAGTCTAAAAAAAAATCTCATTCCAAGCAACCATGCTTCTACATATTCTTATTTGGTCATATCACAATCAAAATTAGGAGGCATGAATTTCTTCAATTCCTTTGGACAATACTCTTTCTCACTCCTCCTATGATGATGTTGGAGGTGATGGCCATGATGTCTCCTAGAAGTAGGGTTAGAATAAAATCCATGTGCACTAGCCCTCTTCTCAAGTGTCCTCAAGGATCTGCCACTCTTTGCTGTATCATCACGGTCAAACCTATATCTTTTCCAAGACTGGCTTCCATTTTCTCCATTATTCTTTTCTTCTATTTGTCTCCATGACTGGTCCTCAACTATCCATGTTTCTGTAAATATGAAAGGATTTGAAGAATGACCGCATTAACCTCAGCTTGATTTTCTTGAGTTTCTGTAAGACATTCATGGGCTTCAATAAACCACTCATTATTAGCTTTACAAATTTTATATTTTCCCTCAAACTTCTTAATGTATATCCCAGATCAAGAGAGTATCCCTCTCCTTATTTCTCAATTAATTTGTACCATCTTACTTATTTCTCTTTTTTCCTATACGAGGAGTCGTATGAATTGTTCTCCACCATTCTACCCTTCATCTCTTGGACTTCTATTTTACTGCATCATACCACTTGTTGTAATCTAGGGAATAAGATACATTGTTACTAGTAGACAGACACAAAGTAATTACATAACAAGAATATATAAATATATAAGAGGCACAGTAGTGGAGAACCAATGAAAGAACACATATATAATTCACTTGTACAAAATGGCTAATTAGTTACTAAAAAAATGACTAAAATTTGCATATAACTGACTATTTTTCTCTCGGTGACCAATAATAGCTAATTTACAGTATCTTATAATTTTAGTCCTTTTTAGCTTCGTCATTAATTAGTTGTCTCAACATTGGTCGAAGTTTTGAATCCCAACAAGGATCCATCATCAGGACGAGAATGAAGAATGAAAGAAGGTCGTAGAAGTTTAAAAACCATAATTTGGATAATCCAGATTCTACAAATAACGATAACCACAGAAGTTTAAAAACCATAGTTGTCTCAACTTTATTTATAGTAGTATATTTAGTCATAAATTTTTTCATTAATTTACTCATTGATTTAGTCATTAATTGTCACAATTAATGACCAAATATACAACAAAATATATTACTAAATGGTCACCCTAGAAAACCAATTAATGACCAAAGAAATATGACCAAAATGTTGGTCGTGTTATAAGATATTGTAAATTGGCTACTAATAGTCATATATATGCAACTTTTAGTCATCTTTTGAAATCAATTAATGACCAAAGAAATATGACTAACTTTTGGTCGTGTTATAAGATACTGTAAATTAGCTACTAATACTCATATATATGAAAATTTTAGTCATCGTTTGAAACCAATTAATGACCAAAGAAATATGATTAAATTTTGGTCGTGTTATAAAATACAATAAATTAGCTACTAATAGTCATATATATGCAAAATTTAGTCATCATTTGTAATAAAAAAATTATCATTTGCAGTAGTCATTAATATTTTTTTGGTAGTTTCATATTCATTATATTAATGACTACTTTAGTAGTTTATATTCATTTCATTTACTTTCATTAAAAATTATTATAAGCAACCAATTTAGTTGTATATTCATTTTATTTGTGTTCATTAATAAGAATAAACTACTAATTTAGTAGTTTTATATTGATTTTATTTGTTCATTATAAATCAACATAAATTAATTAGTAGGATTTTGCAACTAAATTAAAAATAACTGGCATACAATGTACATGTTCATATAATATGGAAACGGAAAGTTACATATGTTAATTACAATACTAAATAATATCAAGTGAAACTATAAATATTTTCAACCACATAAATTATATTATATAAAATATCAAGTATTAGAATATGATTTTTCAACTTAATATTGGTTGGAGTACAATTTACACATGAAATATTGTTTCATCACTTCAAAAAATTATCATTGTGTTGCTGATCCAAAATATTTTGTTTGAGATGTGTTAAAGAAATACATGTGAAAATTTTAGCTTTAAACAAGAAACTTTAAAAGCATAAATGTAATAAGAGAAAAGAAATTAACATCATGCAAGAAGACACAGAGTTGATATCGGAGTTCGTCTAAGAGGGAATATGTCTCTAGGCCCTGCTCAAATAGTGGGGAGTCCCTCTTTCATTAAGTGGAAAAAAATTAAAGTACAAGTACAAAATGAGGAATTACACCCTTATACATGCCCAATCTGAAAGTGGCCGAAAATTGTAGACCTTTGATGATGAAATGGATAACACCGTTAGATTTCTGGTGTCGAGTAGTGTAGAATTCATATAAAAATTGTCTCAATATGACAAAGTGAAAATCTGATCCCTCTGGAAAATGGCTCAGATCATGGTTCTGCCCCCCCTCTTGCACACTACTCAGGGTTCCACTGCCTTGGTTTTCGTGCTCAGTCCTCTCTGCCCTGGGCGCACTGCAGAAATTAAGGTTTATATACTTTATTGTTGGGCGAATAAACCAAGTCTAGCCGTTGGCTGAATGGTTATGATCTGATTTAGGTGGGAGGAGGTCGGGTGGTCAAACCCCGACCCCTCTGTATTGAGGCGTTTTTGGTTTTAAAACCCAATACAAAACTATTAAAATAGTCGTCGGTTGATGTTGGTGGGGGGTTGGACCCATTTTGGGTGGGCAGTCCATGTTGTATAGTACCATGTTTCATTGTATGGGGATGGTGGACAGTGGGGTTAACAACTCCCACCCCCATAATACACATGTGGTTGTCGTAATTGCAGTCCGATGGTCAGTGGTGGGTCATGACCATTGGTGACCCCCATTAATAACATCTGTTGCAGATCCGATGGGTAGGGCGGGGGTCATGGCTCGCCCTACCTTTTTTTTTATATTTTTTTTGTTTTGAATTTAAACAACCCGCATTTTTTTATTTTCTAGAATTTTACCAAAGGAGTGCTTTTAACCATCCCACAAATTCACCCAGAATCTAGCTGGGGTTGGTTGGAATCCGATGGTCAAGTTCTAGCAAAATTGTTGCCTCTTTAAGCTACCACATCACCAAGTCAACCTTCAAACTTTGACTGCTCCTAACTCCTTCTTACGAACTTGGAATTGAGTGTCGTATGCGTCGTTGGTATAAAAAAGACGAGATCTACAGCTTGACATAAATTTTTCCACATTCCAGACACTTTGATTTTTGAGCCTTTGTACTTAAGCAACTTGTACTTGGACCTGTTCGATCCACCTAGATCATTCTTCCCCAATAAAGAGCTTTTGGAGCCCAAAAGCCTTAACAATCAATAGGCAAGTGAGGGAATTTCTCCCTCGCCTTCTCCTTTTCCAGCCATTTAGCTTTACTTGGGTGCATCCCTTTGAAACCAACATAGAGATACTCCACACATCCTCATCATGAAGTCCTAGTTCTTCAATCGAGAATGGTGTCCTCTGGTAGTTCATCGAGATGTTCTGGTGCAAATTCATCCATTGTAGGAACTTATCTTAACTCCTCGGTGTCCATAATCAATGGTGGTTCATAAAGATTCACATTTTCAACATTCATGATTGAATACATCTGCATGTATACAGGCAAGTTGAGCTGGAAATAATTATTCCCAATATTCTCCAATATGGTAAATGGACCATACCAGATTGGTCATAATTTCTTGCCTTCCCCCTTCATTCGATCCTTGCTGATGTGGAACAACACCTTGTCACCAAATTGAAATTGATGGTCTACACGATGCTTATCATGTCAGGCCTTATATCGGGCCTGAATCTTTTCCAACTACTCTAGCATGACTTGGTGAATTGTCTGTATCCATTGGATGAACCACTGTGCTCTGTCCCTGTCATCACTTCCACTGGCATCTTCATCCCTTCCATAGATCATGTCAAAAGGGTCCTTTGGTAATTAACCAAAGCATGTCTCAAATGGTGAACCATGTGTAGAGGAATGCACTGCTCGGTTGTAAGTGTGTTGCACATATGGAAGATGCTCATCCCACAACTTGGGATGTTTGCTGCAATAGCCCTGCAACAAGTGTACCATGGTACGGTTGACGACCTATGTATGTCCGTCAGTTTGTGGATGGAATGTTGTACTTCTCTTCAACATGGTTTCCATAATACACCACAAGCTAGTCCAAAACTCGCCAAGGAAGCGAGAGTCTTGATCTGGCACAATCGATGTGGGTAACCCAAAGTGGACCCAAACATACTGAAAGAAAAGAGAAGTAGTTTTCTCAGCAGTGACCTGCTTTTTACAAGGCATTAATATTCACATTTTACTAAAGTGGTCGACGACAACATACAAATAGTCATGACACTTTCGAGAGATAGGAAAACCTCCTACAAAGTCCATCGACACACTTTCCCATGGACGACCCGGAATAGGGAGTGGTGTGTAGAGCTCGAGTTTTCTATTAGAGGGCTTTGAAATAGAACACATCACACATCCCTTTACAAAACGGGTTACAATTTTCTCCATATTGGGGCCAAAATAAAAACCTTTGCAAATGGCATAAGTTTTTTTCAACACCAAAGTGACCAAATAGAAGAGAGGTATGCACCTCTCAAATTACATGTACCCTTTTTGTTGTGGGTATGCACAATTTTCCAAGGTGATGTAACAAATTCCCCTACAAATGATAGTTGTCCACCTGTGAACCATGAGTTAGTTTTTCATATATTGATTTAAAGTCATCATCGTTAGCGTATTGTTTAGCATAACTTTCAAAAGACAACGAAGCATTATTCAAAATAATAGAAGAAACAATTGGAGGGCGAGAGAACATATCTGCTACTTTGTTACTAGTTCCCTTCTTATACTTTATTACTAGATGAAACTTCTATAGAAATCCCATCCACCTTAAATGACGTGACTATTGTAGCTCGGTCTGTGACTGAAGGTATTGCAGGGGCTGATGATCTGTATGGATGATGGTCTCCTTGCCGGTCAGGTAGTGTTTCCACTTTTTCACACTTTGGACCAAGGCATACAGTTCCTTGTCGTAAATGGGGTAATTGATTACAACCTGGGAGAACTTATCCAAATGGTAACATATCAGCTTCTTTTTCTGAAAAGGTACAGCTCCCATGGCATACCCACTGGCATCAGTTTTGATCTCAAAAGGTTGTTGGAGATCGGGTAAAGCCAGGACTGGTGCGGTGCTGATTTTCTCTTTCAATGATTTGAAGGACTTCTGCTGCTTTCCTCCCCACTGAAATTCTTGCTTGATACTTTTCAGTGCATGTAAGGGTGATGCAATAACAGAGAAGTTGGTAATGAACCTCCTCGAGTACTATACTACACCTAGAAACTACGGACCTCTATTACATTAGCAGGCTTAGGCCATTTTATAATCACCTCAACTTTGGAGGGGTCAATTTTCAATTGACCATTACCGACAATATGACCAAGGTAAACCAAAGAGGTTTACCCAAAATCACACTTTAACAAATTTACATACAAATTTCAGATTTTTCAAAAAGGCCAGTTAGTTTTTAAAAATAAAATAATACATATTTTTGGAGGGCGGGCCATGACCCCCGCCCTCCCCATTCAACGACCACAACAATTAAATATTATAATAATGGGGGTCGATAGCCATGACACCGCCACCCCCACACCTCATGGTTACCATATATTAAATATGGGTGGGGCCAACGACTATGACCTCGTGGCCCCAACCCACTCCACACCTTATGGCGAGCTATGTGCTATGTATGGTGGCGGGGGTTGTGAACCCCACTGCCACCCAAACCTTACCATGCCACATGTTAATGACGCTGGTGTAAATGGTCGGGCGGGCTGCCCAATGCGGGCCCAGCCCCCCAACTACCCTCCTCATATTAATACCATGGGTAAAACAAATATGTCACAGTTTATAAATCTGACTTTTTATGGAGGGGGCAGGGTTTGGCCACTCAACCCCCCTCCAACAAACCACTTAATTTACTAATGCACCCCAATTTCTTATGTTGGCAAGTCCGCCCAAACTTTATAAATTAAACTCGTCATTTGCAAGTGCACCGAGGCCAAGGGAGATCAGGAGCATGCATGATTTTCGAGACGAAGTTTTTACAGGTAGAACCATGAGCCTTGAAATTTTCACGTGGAGGTAATTTTTCTCCATGTCGGAATATAGTCAAGTTTACAGTCATTTTTCACGGTTTTTCACAAGGAATGCAATGGCAAGGTTGGATTTGCCTTTCGAGTTGCATATTTCTAGTCCACCCATGGAGAAACATCTTTGAGGAATCTAGGGGGAATCTAAAAGATTCCTTTTTTCCCCAGATATTCACTTTATCAGAATCCAGAAAATGGACAGTTGATTTTTCACTATTCAACATCATGAATCTGATGGCATATTTATATTCTCCATATGATCTTTATATTTTTCGGCCAATTTTCAAAGTGGAGTTGCAGGTGTTAGCATTCAACAAGTGAGCATTCATTTTCACACCTTTCGACACCACGAGGTTGATGGTGATTTTAGATCCAAAAATAGAGAATATCATTCTTCAGTCATATTCAACGTGAGGTATATGATGAGTTGATTTCATGTACTTATTTGTCTTTCTGTCTCTAAGATGCATTGTGTTGTATGGATCCCTGTTGATGTTTGATGTGGGATCTTGTTTTTCTTTTGATGTGAGATGTACTTTATATCATGGATTCGTATTATATTTGAGATCCCTTTATTGCCATGTTGGCGAGATACTCATTGTCACATGTATGTTGTTTGAGATCACTTTGTTTTCCATGTTGGCCGGATACTCATAGTCATTATATGTGAGTTGTTTTCATACTGATAGGAGTCCTTTTTATGAATGGGAGTTCTACAGTAGAACATATCATAGATAGGTCCAACCACTCCTGCGTGGGGAAATTTTCCTTGTATGTCAGATAAAACACATCCATGTACATATTCTTCTTTAGAGCACTTAATGCAGCAGCCTACACCATCTTAACACTGAGGCCCAGAGATGTAGTCCCTCCTGGATGAACTCTATTATCAAAATACATGTTCTTATGATTTTTGATCTTGACATGATATGTTCCTCTTATTTACAACATGCATTTGTTCCTTTATGTTCATTAATGCTTTAATTAAATGAAATTCTAATCTATCAGCTGCAATAAAAGGTCTTGGTTAAGGGTATCAAGAATTTACCCTAGATCAGTTGCTAAGGCATTGCAATTGAATTCACCAACTCTAAAGACTTGACCATCAATCTTTATGTGTGTCTCTTATGCAGGACATTGACTCTACAAGTACCGGTAGGCCAATTCTCTTCTCTCTCTATTTAATTTGTATTATTTTGCTTCAGTGTTATTATTCTCCTCTTTCTTCAATTCATGCTTTTTACCATCAATATTGAGTTCCTTTTCTAAAAAAGAAAGAAGATACAATGCAGAGTATAAGACATGAAATATGATGAACACTAGAATATAAACTAAAGTATACTATAAAGGATTTATACGATATATACCTCAACATTAGCTATATTTTCAATGTTATTTTCCCCCATAAAAGCAAGAAACTCGAACTAGTTTTATTCAGTTGGGAAATAATGGCTTCTATGTGGCCGAATGATATGTATAAACAAAGAAAATAAAATGTCACCATAGAAAATAACACCTTAGTAAAATTATTATTCAACATTCAAGGAAATATTAGGCACAATCATTCCAACTAAGTTACATGCTAAAAATATCAAGTTGTAGATTACTTATACAATGTGGGAGTGCAAACAAAAGTCTTAGAAAATTCCAAAGCTGAGTCTAGAATAAAATTAAATGAAGTAAAAAGTATGCAATAATATGATAGCCTCGTATACATGTATATAACCAAATAATGTAGAACGCTAAGTGAATAATTCCAAGGATAGAGGTCGATGATGTCAAGAATGCCGAAGTATGATGAGAATTTCTTTAGATAAGAACTACTATTTGGGTCCATTATCATATATGAATACGTCAACTAGTCTATATCAGATTATTAATGTTTTTCTTATATTTATGGATCACTATAATATAAGTGGATAAATTGCAAAGAAAATTCCCTTCCCATTTTGTCCCTCACCTCTGGTACAATATATTAGCTATGATTTGGAGCAAATTTAAAACATCAAAATATGTAGCAATCACCACTAGTAATCCCCCAAAAAGATTTATTTTTGAATGTAACTTTTATATTTTAGTTTCTATTTGATTCTTGAATGGAAAATACACACTAAATTCCAACACCAAACTTCCAATTTGAGGGAACACCTATGGCCATCCTCAATCACTCAAACTCAAAAAATCAGTGATCATTATAATGAAAATATAAAATAAGAGTTGTTTTGGTATGTTTTGTAGATTTACATGCAAAGAACCAATAGTTTTCCAATATTTACTATACTTGTAGTTTCCAATATATAACCCATTGATTGATATTTTACAGTAAATACTTGATTCAATACAAACATGAATTTAACATATTATAAAAATACCACCAATGTTTGATCCTCAATTACACTACAAGAAATAAGGACATTGGTGAGGGTCGAAAAATGTCACCATAAGCTCATTGGTGATGATCAAAAAATCTTCCATCACAAAAAATTGAACATCACAAAAGGTGGCGTCACAAAAAGTATAGGTGTTTTGGTGCCATTCAAGGTCCATCACCAATAATGGTTTATAATGACGGATAGTGATCATCACCATTTCATATGAGAAATGGTGATGGAACTTAACCTTCGTCACCAAAAAAGTGAACGTCACCAAATGTGGCATCGCCAAAAGTATAAGTTTTGTGGTGACATTCAAGGTCCATCACGAATGTTGATTATAATGACAGATAGTGACTGTCACCATTTCATATGAACATCATCGATTTATGGTGATGGACCTTTGATGGTCATCACTATTGATGCATAAATATGGTGGCGTTCATTTATCGTCGCCATTTCATATTTTGGTGAAGGTCAAAAAATGTCACCATTAGCTCATTGGGGATGGTCAAAAGAGTTTCTCTCACTAAACACTTATCGTCTCTATTCCATATAAATATCAGGGCACGATGTAATCAAACCGCCAACCTCCTGATTCTAACGCGGGTGTTTTTCCATTGAGCTAGCACCCTTTAAAGAATTAGACTTTAAAAAAATAGATCTTGAAACTTTAAATTGTAAATTATACAACATTCAATAAATTATAAAAAAATCTAAAGTGTTGGAACATATTTTACTAAACAAGAAAAATAGGATCGAAGCTTGCACTTAATTTTTATGGAATTGATGAAAAGTGGGTGGAGGGAAAAATAGTCATGTATAATATATGCAATATTTTTAGTTAAATACTCAATTAGAAGTGAAACTTTAAAGAAATTGATAGCCTATAAGTGACCTACAATTATCAAATCTGAAATATGAAATTACACCAAAAATTGATTTCTTTCCTTGTGAATGATGTATATATGTTGTGACGACATAAAAATCTGCTTCTGAAAAATTGATTTCCATGTGAAAAATCCAAAAACAATGATTTTATATGATGCAATTATAAATAATGAGCTACATTCTTGAATTATATTGGCTATTGGGTATATAAAACTAATTGGGAGTGGTTCTCATTATTAATTAATTAAATATGTCAAAAATACAACAATCAATAACAATGATCCTGAACCATTGCCACTAAATAGATGTTAAAAATTGTAAGTAAAATTTTTGGCTAATATATGTTACACCACAAAATATAAAAGGGGAATTCAGACACTTCCAAATCCACACCAAGCATGAGTATCCAAAGATGTAATTGTATGGATACAAGGAAAACACTCTCTACCTCTCAATGATAACTATGTCCTCCCACAGGTACTTCAACTAGCAAAGGGGTGTGAAAACAAGCACCTCAAAGCAAAAAAAAGCTACACATTACAAAAACACAGTTCATCCCCCCTCTACCTTTATAGAATATATCTAGGGGAATCGAAAGAATATCCATAGAGAATAGGATTATAGTGGGAAAAATAAAGTTGATAAGAAAAAAATAACCAACAACGAAAATATACTAATTTGAACACATTTAAATTACATTAAACAAAGATGGCATCCATAGTACATTAAAGTGACATTAGTCAATTTTTGGATTTGGTAAATTTTCAACTATCCATAGTGCTACCAATCTAATGAACTGTGATAGGATATTTTCCCATTAATGGAGCAACATGTTTAAATATCACATTTTTTCTTGATAACCATTGTCTTTAAGTGACAACCATGCATAGTTCTAACGCATAGCTGCAAAACATGGACAAAAAAGTGAACATAAAGTCCAAAAGCCCAATCTATTTTAATGTAGAAAAACAATAAATCAAAACTTATGTACAATTTACCAACCACTGAGATGATAGAAACATGAAAGAAAATGTCATGATACTTCTCATCAAGGACAAACAAAATCCTATCACCTGCAACGATGAATTTATAAACCTTTTTCAGGAAATGGTTTTAATACACTAACTATAGTCGGTTGGCAGAAATAAGTCAAGGATATATGTAGTTGGTTGGAAAAAATTCATCCTTCAGGAAACCAAGCCTATACTCAAAAACTTAACCATTAGAGAGTACCATTTAGATATGGGTTTTGTCATGTGGTGTGTCACTTTCACTTAGCCCAATATTTGAGGAAATAACCAACCTATTGAAGGTACACAATTATTTTTTATTTAACTATATTAAATAGATCATCTAGTAACTAAATAATTTCCTTCATCCAACCCATGTATCTTTGCCAATAGTTCTTTAACCTTAAAATCATCAAGAAAATAAGCCAATATGATCAGACAAGAATTTTTTTAAGAACCTACCTCACTGGGGGTATAAAGGGGAAAACAGTGCTGCATAAAAATACCATTATTCTTGAACCATGGAACCCCCATTGTACTCACTTAAGATACTCCTGTAGTTGAAATTCCAAGCTAAAAATTCCTTTCCCTTTATGTTAAAAGAGAAATCTTCCTGTTGGAAATACTGAGAGGGGGCAGGGGGGTGAATCAGTATTCCTTTCAATTAGAGCATTAGTTAATCTTAAATTATTATCATTTTTTGTACAATGATAGCAGCAAACAAGAGGAACACAAATGCACATAGTTTTTAAGGTGGAAACCCACTCCGAGACAAAAACCACCTAATGCTTTTCTAATAATTCTTTAATATTCAACTCCAATTGAAAATAAAGCTCCAACTTTCTAGAATCTAGAAAAGCATTCTTCTCCAGCTCCCACTGGATGGACGCTCCAACTCTTGAGATTCTTTAGTAGTCAACTGAATGGATGCCCCAACACCCAATGAGCTACAACTCACCCTAGCACCACCCTACCACCCTATAGAAGAACAAAAGAAGAATGGAATCCCGTACCAGGGAAAATGGTCCACTTTACAATGATATAGAATGATGCAGAAGAAGAAGATATACTAGACCATAACCCCAAATTTGACAAAACCACCTAATGATCATCCTAGACCTCCAAACACTGCCTCTTCAACCCTTCGCAGATAGACACTAGTACAATTTGTACAATAATGTATTTACAATGACTAAGTACAATGATACCTTTACAATGATTGTATGCAGTGCTGCCCACTTGAAGACTTCATATGATGAACTTCTTGCTGCTGTTATGCACCTTGGTTGTTGCTCTTGTCATGCTACCCTCTGCTGCACCTTGCTTTGATTTTCTGCCATAGAAAATCTGGTCCTTTGCAACCCTTGACAACACATGATCTAGATTTTTCTTGCCTTCTAGGAGCTCGATATTGAATATGGTGTATCTCTGTTATTTCAGATCCTCAATATCTGATTTTTGGTCCTGTAGTAGTCCTCTGAGTCTTCTTTCCAATGCCATAGGTCTGACCCAATTTGGATTCTTCAAGAGAGAGTTATACCCAATTTCTCACAATACCTAATTATGGACTATTTAAAATGAAAGCACACTTGTACGACGTACCACATGTCATGTTTCTTCATTCGGCTCTGAAATTGATAAAGCGAACACTATAGGCCATGAAATATCTACCAATTTTTACATAATTCCAATCCAATACTCAGCGAGAGATTTATGATGATTTGCCCAAGGTCACTTCTTTGAGATGAAATTTAGGAACCTGCAAAAACACTGACTTCCACAGATCATATCTCCGAAGATATTGTGCACCCTGATCTAAAATTTTTACAGGAGCTTCCTCATGATTTGGGCTTCACCTCATAAAAAATTCCACTTCTGAACCTTCGCATAAAAAAATTTAGAGTGAAAATTCCACGATGACCGGTTTCAAGTAGTGAAATCCCTACATAAGGAGGATATGACGATAAAAATTTATATAAATTCTTAGGTTGAGAGGGGCGTCAACAAGTGAATGTGGGAGGGAATTTAGGAGCTTAAAAAATATTAATTATGACTTTTCAATGACCCATGCCCCAACCCCATGGGGTTTTAGCCCACTAAATGGGGGTACAAACTTCAAACATTAATATCTCTCAAACCATGAAGAATTACATTGCGTGCCATATATCAACGGAAACATGTCGACAAGTAGAAACCATCAAAAGCATTATTGACCCAGAATATATTAATTTGGTAGGTCAAAATTCCCATGCAATATTTGGTTGGCCCCTGGTGCTGCTTGGGTTTGACATCGAAATAACAGCGAGTTGATCAACAATCTCCCCCTTTGGAATTGAGTGGCAACACATTCTCCCATGCGATCATGACACATCTTCCTATAACATTCTCTCCCCCTTTGATATCAATGGAAAAGGGTAACTCCCCCTAAAGCATAACCATCCTGTGGGACCTATGCAACGACACACAATGATCTTACTGATTTCCAGCAATCTATTGAGAACTTGGGAGAATCCCAAGCTTTTGACGAAGATATTCAAATTCTTCACGAGGTAAAGGTTTATTGAAGATATCAAAAATTTGTTCTTTTGTACAAACATACTCAAGTTTGATATTCTTTTCAGCGACTTCTTCTCTAACAAAATGATATTTGATCTGAATGTGTTTTGTTTTTTAATGCATGACAGGATTCTTGGAGATGTTGTTGGCACTAGTGTTGTCACAGAAAATGGGAATAGCCTCACTAAATTGTACTTGAAGATCTTGCAAAGTTTGTTTCATCCAAAGAACTTGAGTACAACATGATGTTGCTGCAATTTATTCTGCTTCCGCTGTAGGTAACGAGAATGAAGTTTGCTTTTTTCTCAACCATGATATGAGACAACCACCTAGATAAAATGTTGCTCCACTAGTACTCTTACGATCATCAACGCTTCCTGCCCAAAATGCATCTGTAAAGGCTTGAATAATGAGATTGTTACCCTTGGGATACCACAAGCCATATTCTTTTGTGCCCTTTAGATATCAAAGAATTATTTTGACGACAATAATATGTGATTCTTTTGGTCTTGCCTTGGAATCTTGCTACTTGTCCAATGCTTGCATAAAATTTGGCCGAGAGGCTGTTACATATAAAAGACTACCAATCATAGATCTATACAACCTTTGATCCACATCCTTAGATGAGTCATCTATGCTCAATTTGCAACCTGTTACCATTGGAGTAAGGATGGGTTTGCAATCTTCCATTTTAAATTTCTTGAGCATTTCCTTGATGTACTTGGCTTGACATATAAATATTCCTTTATCTTACTGAGATATTTGAAGCCCTAAGAAGTATATCAGCTCACCAAGTAAAGACATCTCGAAATCACTTTGCACCTTTGTTGAAAACTTCTTACCTAGTCGGATCATCATTGCTACCAAATATTATATCATCCATATACCTCAACGATTGTTAAATTATATTTATCTATTTGTACATAAATATTGTTATCAATAGTACATTTCTTGAACCCTTGTTGATGTAGATATCCATCAAGATGAGCATACCATAATTTGGGAGCCTGCTTGAGACCATATAGAGCCTTCTTTACCCTACAAACATAGTCTTCTTTTTCTAATAATAGAAAACCTTTAGGTTGTTCGATGTAAACTTCTTCTTCTAATTCTCCATTCAGAAATGTTGACTTGTATTATTTTGATGACTTCGTTTTATTGAACATGCATAGGCGAGACACATTCGGATGTCTTCCCGTGGAAAGCTGGTGCAAATGTTTCATTGAAATCAATTCCTTCCACTTTTGCATAGCCTTTGCAAACCAATCTTGCTTTGTTTAAGTAACCTACCCATCTTCATTCAATTTGTTCCTAAGTACCCATTTTAGTCCCAATGACATTTTTATTTTTTGGTCGTAGAACTAATTCTCAGGTGTTATTCTTCTCAATTTGATCCAATTCTTCATTCAGAGCTGCTACCCAATGTTCACTCTGGATGGCTTCCTCAAAACTACTAGGCTCAAAGGTTGCCAGAAAAGAAATGTACGCTTGTTGTGATGAACGAAGCTGTCAACCTTCATTTATGTCACCAATGATTTGATTTGATGGATGGTTCTTTTGAATCCACTCTTTTGTTCTCCTTGGAGGAGCTTATTGTTGTTGTTCTGGTATATCTTGATGATCATTTTTTACTTCTTCCTCATTGATAGTTTCTTCTTGTTCTACAATTCTATCTGTGTCTTTTTCAGCCTCTGTCTCAAGTTTCAAAGATTCTAGATGCTCATCATTACTTGCTAGAACATCATCTTCGTAAAATGTAAAATTTATGCTCTCCACTATCTTTTTTCGTCTTAGATTATAGCATTTATAGGCCTTTCTTTTCGTGAGTAACCAAAAAAGATAACTTCATCAACACGTGATTCAAACTTACCCAAATTTTGATATTCTCTTTTGATATAATATTTTCTTCCTAAGATTCTAAAATATTTTACATTAGCTAGTTTTCCTTTCCATATTTCATATGGAGTCTTGTTGCAATTATTTCTGAGAAGACTTCGGTTGATAATGAAGACTGTCGTATCAATTGCTTGAACCCAAAAATTTTCATGCACTTTTGAGTCCTTCAACATTGTTCTACCCATTTCACCTTGATTCTTTGTTCTTTCTTTCCATGACTCCATTTCTTTGAGGGTGTTCATCGTTGAAAATTTCCTTTTTATTCCATTTTCGTCACAGTATTGCTAAAATAATTTGGAAGTGAATTCTCCAACATTATCTAATCTTAAACACTTTATTTTCAAATCAGTTTCATTTTCAACCAATTCCTTGTAGATCTTAAAGCACTCAAATGCTTCAGATTTTTTCTTTAGGAAACTGACGACTGTCATCCTGGTATAGTCATCTATCATTAACATGAAATATAATTCTCCATCTAAGCCTTTTGTTCTCACAGGACCACATAGATCAGTATGTATTAATTCCAATGGATGTGATGAAAAGTGTTCTTTTGTTTTAAATTGAACACTTGCTTGCCATGCCGACATGCCTCACATAGTGTGTTGGAAGGTTTTTAGATTTTCGGCATTTCTCGTACTGCTTCCTTTCTGCTTACCCTGACAAGATTGTTAAATTTTATGTGACCCATTCATTTGTGTCATAACCATCTTTCATCTTTTTTAGCTAGTAGACATGATATAGTTACTACATCCAGACCATATATGTCGTTTGGAGCTCGATTTATTGTAGCTACAATTTTACCATACCTGCCTTTCCTGATTTCACATTTTGTGGAGTTGAATAGCATTGTGTGTCCTTGAACACACATTTGTCCAACACTAAGCAGATTGTGATTAATTTTTTCTACCAATAGAATTCTTGGCTATAACATCTTTGCTTTTGAGAGTGACGATACCTGATCCTATAATATTTGAAGATCCATCATTTCCAAAGGATATGGTTCCACCCTTCTTCTCTTTCAGAGATACAAATTTCCTTCTATCTCCAGTCATATGCATTGAGCAACCGCTATCAACATACCACACATCTTTATTTTTTTTAGCCTTGAGAGCGAGAGCACAATTATCAGTCTTCTTCTTCTTCCATGTTCGTTCATTCTATGGCTTCGAAGATTCTTCAGGAGGATTTTCAAGTCTGCAGTCTCTAGCTATGTGTCCAAAGTTCTGACATTTGTAACATTCCATGTTATTTCTTAAATGTTCAAATCTATTGATGTTTCATTGAGCCCTGGGAGGTTCATATTTGAAGAATCTCTTGGAATTATATTGGTTCCTAGGGTATGTGCGACATTCTACAACTTTATGACCAAATTTTCCACATAAATAACAATAGCCATGAAAAATATGTTGGTACCTGGATGAAAATCTTCGTCGAGGAATCGTCTTCCAAGGACGTGCTTGCGAATCTTGTCCAATGAAGTCTACATGTATGTCAGATCTCATAGGTTCATTGTATTTTGTTGTAGAAGGTCTTGCTTCTTCTTCTTTGTAACCGAGGCCAGTGTTGTCATTGTAAGATCGTTGATTGTTGATGAGTTCTTCCAATGCCCTTGAGTTGTTGGCATAGTTTTGGACAGTTTTTCCCTTCTTCACTTCCTTACGCAGCGAGACTACTTCAGCTTCTAATGCTTCCATTTCTTGGTTGCTTTCTTCCAACTTCTTTTGAAGTGACTCTTCATTACATTTGTGTTCTTCAACCTAAATTTTGAGACCTTGAACTTGTTCTTCAAGAGTATTGGAATGGATCTTCTCAGCATTGAGCTCTTTTATAAGCTTGATTGCCTCCTCATAAAAATTTTCTATGGTCAACCCTTCTTCTTCATTGTTTGATATTTCTTATTTATTGTGCTTGGCCATATACAATGCTTTTCATTGGCTTCTTCTTTCTTGTCACTTTCTTCATCGGATGATGAGCTATCTTCTTTAGAGAGAAAGTTCCTTTTGGATCCTTTATTTTTCCTTGTAGTGAATTTCTTAAAGCCTTTCTTTCCTTTTGATTTTCCATCACTTTTGTTCGACATTTTTGCCATGAAATTTAACCTCACATGACGAAACATATCAATGGAATTTTACCTTTGAATTTTCCCTTACCGGAGTTTTAGTTTTCTCGTAAAAGTAAGCATATTCTTCATCTGAAAGACCTTCTCCATCATCTCCTTTTCTTCACACTTGCAGGTACATGTAATTTCCAATTGAAGGTTGTTTCCTTATTGGTTTTCTTAGATGCAACGTTCCTAGGTTCTAGATTTGAAGTACCCTTTTCCATTGTCAATCTCATTTCATATGCTATGAGTACTCCATGTAATTCCTCTTTGCTGAGGTTTTCCAGATTTGCACTGTATTCTAAGACCAATACCTTTGGGTTGAATCTCCCCAGTAACGTTCTAAGAATATTTCGTATAATATTCTTCTCGTCAACTGGCTCTCCCAATCCTTCCAGAGTGTTGGTTATTTCATCAAAGTATTGGAAGTATGCTGCAATGTTTCCATATTTTTTCATTCTGACTTGCTCAAATTTCTCTCTATAGATTTGAAGCTTTGCTTATTTGACATTTGAGTCACCTGCATATATATTCTCAAGCTTGTCCCATACATTTCTGGTGGTTTTACAACCCAATACCTTATGATAAGCAGATTCAATAAGTCCAGTGATAATAATATTCTTTGATTTTGCATCATTTACCAAATTCTTCTTACCTTGTTCATCCATGGTTGGTGTAAAGTCATTTTGAACAGTGTCTCATACTTCGTAACCTTGCACCAAGAGATAGACCTCCATTATTCCTTTTCAGAGTGCATAATTATTTTCATTGAACAAAGGTACACCATTCTTGGTATGCTCCATGACCTCCTTCAAACATTGAAAGTTTGTTATTGACGGAACCAACCTGGAAATGCCATGTTGTTGGAAATCTTGGGGGGGGGGTGAATCATTATTCCTTTCAATTAGAGCATTAGTTAATCTTCAATTATTATCAGTGTTTGTACAATGATAGTAGAAAACAAGCGGAACACAAATGCACACAGTTTTTAAGGTGGAAACCCACTCCGGGGCAAACACCACCTAATTATTTTCTAATAATTCTTTAATATTCAACTCCAATTGAAAATAAAGCTCCAACTTCCTAAAATCTAGAAAAGCATTCTTCTCCATCTCCCACTGTATGGATGCTCCAACATCCAATGAGCTACAACTCACCCTAGCACCACCCTACCACCCTATAGAAGAATAAAAGAAGAATGGACTCCCGTACCAGGGAAAATGGTCCACTTTACAATGATATAGAATGATGTAGAAGAAGAATATATACTAGACCATAACCCCAACTTTGACACAACCACCTAATGATGATCCTAGACCTCCCAAAGCGCCTCTTTCAACCCATCATGAATATAGACACTAGTACAATTTGTACAATAATGTATTTACAATGACTAAGTACAATGATACCTTTACAATGATTGTATGCAGTGCTGCCCACTTGAAGACTTCATATGATGAACTTCTTGCTGGTGTTATGCACCTTGGTTGTTGCTCTTGTCATGCTACCCTTTGTTGCCCCTTGCTTTTCTTCGTTGCCGTAGAAAATCTGGTCCTTTGCAACCCTTGACAACACATGATCTAGCGTTTTCTTGCCTTCTAGGAGCTTGATATTGAATCTAGTGTATCTCTGTTATTTCAGTTCCTCAATATCTGATTTTTCGTTCTATAGTAGTGCTTTGAGTCGTCTTTCCAATGCCATAGGTCTGACCCAATTTGGATTCTTCAAGAGATATTTATACCCAATCTCTCAGAATTCCCTAATTATGGAATTTTTCAGGAGAGTTCACTTGTACGGCGTGTCACATATCACTGTTTCTTCATTTGGCTCTGAAATTGATAGAGTGAAAAGTAAAGACTGTGCAATATCCACCACTCTTTACCAAATTCCAATCCGATACTCAGAGAGATAGTTATGACGAATTTACCAAGGTCACTTCTTTGAGATGAATTTCAGGAGCCTGCAAAAACCCTGACTTCCACAGATCATATCTCCAAAAATGTTGCGCACCTTGATGTGAAATTTTTACAGCAGCTTCCTCAGGATTTCATAATTTCCTCATATAAATTTCAGCTTTTGAACCTTCGTAGAAAAAAATTTAGAGTGCAAATGAAACGATGACCTGTTTCATATGGCAAAATCCCTTGCATAAGGAGGAAATGAGGATCACGATTTATATAAATGCTTAGGTTGAGAGAGGCTTCAGCAAGTGAACGTGGGAGGGATTTTACAAGCTTAAAAAATATTAATTATGACTTTTCAATGACCCATGCCCCAACCCCATGGGGTTTTAGCCCACTAACTGGGGGTACAAACTTCCAACATGAATATCTCTCAAACCGTGAAGAATTACATAGCGTGCCATATATCAACGAAAACATCTCGACAAGTAGAAACCATCAAAATCATTATTGACCCAGACTATATTAATTTGATAGGTCAAAATTCCCATGCAATATTAGGTTAGCCCTTGGTGCTGCTTGGGTTGACATCAATGAAAACCGCTGATCAACACCATTTACAACTCTTTTTTGAGGTAGATATGCATCTCATCATTCCATCACATAAGGGAGAAATGCGACTCCATTGAAATTTCCAATTAATTTTCTTGCATGTGTATACATGAAAATAATGTCTCCTCAATCAAGACGTCCAACATGATTAACACATTAAGGTCATATATTTTCCTAGGGAGACTTGATAGCTTATCCAAGTTGATACAAGATATTTTTAGAGGGGTCATAAGAGACCGAACTAGATATTTTATTGGGAAATTTCTTGAAGAAAATAATTCCTTCAGGGCTTAGGGAATATTAACCTATTTTTTTCAAGTAATCCTAATTCCTATTGTCTATTACAAATCTGCCCCTATTAGAATGCACCTACATCCTAAATAGATCTATTAGTATGATGAGTTTATTAGACGAAGAAAACTAAGCTTGAAATAAAGAATTCGAGATTACTCCACATCCCCCCATCCCCCACCTAGTCACATAGAAAAACTAAAGCATAATAAAAACATAAACAACTATGTGTCACATATCTGTGGTTATAACTTATAATTTTGTATATTGAATTTAACTTGAAGGAATCTTTAAAAAACCCTTGAGATATTTTATATGATGCGTTGAGAAAACCTGTTCAACAACTTCTAGACAATATACTGCAATCTTTCTTTCAATTTTCCGTTTACTACAAAAACAAGGGATATGTAGGGAGACCATAGTTTTTGAATTTGTTAGTGGGCGGAAATGTGAATTTGGGTTACACTTTTGTGAGAATCGGGGGTGGAATTTTTTTTTCGGCAATAGTTTGGCTGAATTTTGTAATAAGTTCGGCCGAACTTTATGAGAAAGTTCGGCCGAACTCGTTCTTCCGTTTAGATTGACGACACACTGACGACGTGGGCAAACGGAATTTTTATTGGAGATGGGAAAACCAGCAACAAAATTTCAGTCGAACTCTTACTCTTAAAATAGTTCAGTCAAACTAGTTCTTATAAATATATCGCCCGTGAAGTTCATTTGTTTCCCGCGTCTGTGTTTCTTTGCTCTGTTTCTTCACGCGTTTTTTTGTTTCTATTCTAT
Source organism: Pinus albicaulis (assembly GCA_034641835.2). Lineage (NCBI taxonomy): Eukaryota > Viridiplantae > Streptophyta > Pinopsida > Pinales > Pinaceae > Pinus > Pinus albicaulis. Next base: position 500,609,737 of record CM076573.1, read on the forward strand.
TCGTTGAATTTTTGCAGCGCTGCTGCTGGTCTAGGGTTGCTTCTATCTGCTCTTTTGGTGATTATCTGCGGTGACGTCAAGCGAGCAAACTACCAGGTAAGATAAGGTTGTTGATTCTCCACCTGTGCATGGAAGTTTAGATCAAGTTGAAATGTAATTCTAGGTTTATTTGGCTCTGAAATGTAATTCTGGGTTTATTTAGCTCTAGATGCAATGTGTTTTTTTCTCTGGATGTAATTCTGAGTTTTTTTGAGACATCTACAGTACTAACTTCTGTAATAATTGTCCTCACAACGTTGTAATCATTCTCTTCACATGGCTCGTGTTAACACTTACAAAAAGTGGGATCTCTTTGTGGACAACTTTGCAATTATATTCCCAAGCTTTCTATCCATTTTGTATAGGCTATTGTTTCTCCTCCTCCTCTGCACCTTTATCAATGGGATTCACATTCCCGACAACCTCTTATTTTACAAAGGAAAATTGTCATATTGTTGTACCTTATAGCTGAATGTTTCCATTCATGCTACAAGTCTACACCCAGTTTTGAACCTACACCCATGCAACATGGTGTTAGATTTCGTTATATGCACTCTAATTGTGTCCTTTTTTCCCCATTATATGCACTTAACTTGTTTCCTTTTTCCCCCAATTATGAAGACACCAGATACCTTGAATGTTGCTAGGTTCTTAGCTTCAAAATTATTTTCACTTTAAACATATGTTACGCAACATGATACATTGAAATCTGCATGAATTATTCATTAGCAATTATGGTGACAATCACCAAGTTCCATTATTACTAATTAAGCCTAGTGCCTGTCATGCCAAGTCCAAAATGTTCTTTTTTTTCATATAAATTGTTTTCGACAACTTTGGTATCACTAATGTCTTGCTTGTTAAGATGATGCTTGTATGCCTAAGTCAGTCCCACATATTTGAGGGCACTATTGAAAAAAGAACCTTGCTGAAATGAAAAAACCTCATTGAAACATAAAATTTCCACTTTGTGACCTCTCTTGAATCACAAGTTCTAGTGCTTTCCCCTATAATAAGTAAGCCTGGGCTTCAGGGGAGTCCATTAGATTTGGGGGTTCACTTGCATATATAGGGATTTCCTTTTCTATGTTAACTTTGGACTGTTACTACAAATGCGCCTTTTGGAATTCTTGGTTTTAATTTGAGTTGATTGGTGTCATGTAGAAGTCAAGGCACTCATTGCTATAGAAATTTTGTCTTTACAACCAAGTGGGAACGAGAAACCCCAAAATTCCAAACAAAGCATCTATGCTGTTAATTATGCTTTAAATTTCATTACCTTTTGCTGTAAGGTGTATGTTGAATTTCTGGTAGTATGATATGCATTCTGTTGCTGCAGTTGTTACTGTTCTTGTGGATCCATCAATTTCATCTGCTCTAGCTGATTCTCACCTTGTGCATGGAATTTTACCACCACTGTTAAGCTTATTCCATTACTGAGCCTTCTCTCGATTCCTCAATGCTGGAATGATTGAACTAGAATGATCTACTGCTATAATGTGACTACATATTTTCTTTTATACTGCTAAAATTTATTTCTGTAATGTGACTACATATTGTCTTTTATACTGCTGTAATGTATTTCTGTATGAGACAGATTTTGATCTTTTATACTTGATAACCTGTTATGGGTATATCAAGAGGATTTTGTATATGAACTATTATCAATATATGAAACAGGGTTTTTTCGCCTCTGAAAAAAGAGTTGAAATCATTCTAAATTCACATATGTTCAGTGGTGTCACTGTTTCACTTTTGATATTATGTTGCTTACCTTGATGAACAAGTGGAACTCTGCTGGGAGGCCTCTCTATTTTTTAACTCTTTTCTCATACTGTCAAAGGTTGTTATATGTTATATGGGCTAGACTGTATAGTTATTAGACTACATATCTTCATATAGAACTTGAAAATAGTATGATGGAAACCAAACAGAATAATGTATTAGGACATCACAACTTGCTAATTATTTATTAGACTACATATCTTCATATAGAACTTGAAAATAGCATGATGGAAATGTGAACTTGCAAATAGTATGATGGAAATGTGGATCTCATGACTTTTCATGATTAATGCTTCTAGAAACCAAACATAATAATGTATTAGGAAATTCTCCTTTAACTTGCAAATAGTATGTTCGAAATGTGGATCTCATGACTCTTCATGATTAATGCTTCTAGAAACCAAACATAATTTAATGTATGAGGACATAATTTAATGTATTAGGACATGCTCCTTTAGGCTTGGTGGAATTACCTTGCTTTTTATTTCTCTCTTACACACACATATATATATGAAGAGATGATCCCATTTTCTTTTTTATTCATAGATAAAATGTAATTTAAATACAAGATTTATCATAATGTACAATGATTCATTCCATATTATTCATAAATTTTTTCATTAAAAAATGAACCCTTTAAATGATGAACCTAGTTAATGCTTCTTCTTCATGAAGAAGACAACTTGATCTTTCAATTTGAATTTGATGATGGTCCTTTTTTATCTTTCTTGACTACTTCAAATTATTGACACAATAATATGCTTCTTGTTACTCTTTGTATTCCTTCCTTATATTGTATTATCCCCCTTAGATATTGTGTACTCTCCCACATATATATTGCACTCAATTTTTATGGTCCTTTGTTATCTTTCTTGACTACTTCAAATTATCAAATTATTGACACAATCATGTAGATATTGCACTCAATTTTGATGGTCCTTTGTATCTTTCTTGATTACTTCAAATTATTGACACAATAATATGCTTTTTTTTACTCTTTTTATTCCTTCCTTATATCTATTCTCCCCCTTATATATTATGTACTCTCCCACATAGATATTGCACTAAATTTCATAGGCTCTTCTTTTGAAGTCAAATATATTGTATTCTCCCCCTTAGATATTGTGTACTCTCTGTTAGCCCCTCATAAATTTCTTGACAAGCCTGCAAGGAATGCATTTCTCTTGAAAACACATCATCCCTACAGTATTTTCATGTTCCCTTCCTTGTGACCGTTCCCCTCTGCTATTATGAGTAACTAAGCCTTGCTGACTCCTAAAGGCTTTATTCCGCTCTTTATACCCTTGGGCGGCTTCAAAATGTATTAAAATGGGCCAAAAATAATATTTTCTTCATAGTTCGGGCCTAGCCCCTTTCGGCCTGCCCCCCGCACCTTTTCCTCCCACAGAACCCAGCGTTGTGACTGAGCGCTAGCCCCGAAAGGCGCTTGTCCCATATGTTTATTGGGTGCTTTCTCAACCGTTGGTCCATATAGACCAAACGGTGATCGTTTAAACCCATGGCATTCGTGTTTCCCCGTTCAAACCCCCGATCGCGCCATCGTCGTTCGTTCGCACGCAGATCCGACAGTTCGGAGTTTGCCCGCTGGTCGTCCCCGCAGCGCACTATTTCAAAACCACTCGGTATCTATCGCACCGCCTTCGGGCGGTAGGTGGTATTTTTCCATAGGCCAGCGATTCTATACACCTCTCGACACCTGTCTCCTATACAATTTCAAAACTTCTATCCCATCGCGCGTTATTGTTCGGTACAGGACGCGTAATGATATTCGTGTCAGTCGTCAGATCTGCCCTTGCCCATCCAACGGTCATCGCTCAACGAAGCTGCGTGGGGTTTAATCCAAGGTCTCCATACTCCTGGCCCACCGTTCATCGCCCTCCGCTGTGTGTTCGACCGTCGATCTCTTCTGAGATCCGATGGCCCTGTTTCGTCTCCCTGCTGTTAACTCTTCCATCGTCGCTCGGTCCCGCCACGTCACTTCCACGTGTATCCACCGTACCTCCGCCATCCCATGGCATAAATTCATTCAAAGGTCGATGTTTATAAGGTTTTCATGTATAATTGTTCCGCATTCCACCAACCTCGCGCCATATCTGTTCTCCACCATTCCACTACATTTTCCTCCATTTCTCCGCAGTCCCACTATAATCCACATCATCCGCCCCCAGCCATGGATTTCATAATAGGTTTTGTGTTTTTGCAGGGCTATCAGAGGTGGAAAATCGCCATGGTTCACATGTACTACTTCAATGGCGTGCTGCGCGGATAGAATTAAATCTGGAAGCTGGTACTAGAATAGAAATGCCCGAAAATGGTAGCAGCGTCATGAATATTACCCAAGGACAGCTTAATCTTCGCAAGAAATCTATCTGATGCCATTAAAGCCCAGATTTTGCAAATCGAGACATTTATGGAGCAGTGGAAAAAAACCCGCTAATGATCAAGGTTTTCAACATTCAGCATTGAAGGTTTCAAGCCTTAATAAAGCAATTTAGAGGCAAAGCACCAGATCAATGATCTCATAGATCATGCAGAAGGTACAACCCGCTGGAATTCATATATATCAGGGTTTCACATCAGCAGATTGTCCCAAAGGACAAAGTGCCCTTATCAGTTTCATTATTTATCATGTTCCTGAAGATTTCCGCCTTAACCATAGTCCAAAGCTACCAAAGCATTTGTTTCACAAGAATGGTAGTCCATTCAGTCATTATGTTTATGCACCAGAGTACCACATAGTACTGCGGTTAGAGTACATCAGAGTTATATCAGATTAGCCTGAAGACTGAAGAAGATCATTCGTGCACCAAAAGAACACCAGGGATTGAATGCACAGGATTTAAAACAGAATGGGCTTCGGCCTTCTCTTCTTTTCAGAAGATTTAATACTGCATTTAGTTCCTCACCTACCTTCTCTGCTCCTCCGGAGCTATAAATTCAAGAAGAAACTCATTGTAATGGTTGTTGATCAGTTATCAGAGAACTACACGTAGTTTTCTTTGAGACACAGTCTCTGTGTAAAGCTGTAAGATAGGTTGAAGAAGATTTTTTCAGACTGAGTATTCAGCCATTGGCATGTTGTACTTTACTGGTATTTCTATTTAATATGAAAAGAACTTTTCTTTGGATCCTGATCTGAAGCAGCGGTGATGTTTTCCTATATTTGTGTCTACATTCATTTCATTTCGTTTCTACTGGCTTGCATCAGAATATTGGCATAGGATTTACCCTTGTTAGGTACCCTATGTTTCTACTCTCCTTACCATTAATTTTTCTCTTCTGAATGTATTATCTAAGAATTGATTTCAGTTAATTTAACCAGTGTAGTGGATGGTATTGCCTGCTCTTTGATGTATGAATTAAATGTATCTGTTCTTAGATGTTTTCTAGTTAAGGATTTAGTTGGAATATTTGGGAACACTGGGGATTAGAGTTAGCCCTGTCCACTAGGATCCTTGTGCGACCAGCTGGTCTTTAACTTTGTGCTCTGAATCTATGTTATCTCCTCCTCCCCTACCTTTCCATATCACATAATCATCTTTAAGATCCTATGTCTCAGATGACTAGCCTAATTGAAATCCTGCCTATTGAGTAGTAAGAAAATCCTTTCCTGACTCCATTGCCCAATGGTTTTGAATATTTCCTGGAAAATTTCACCTCTGCCATATCCCTCTTTGCTCATCTTTGTCTTACATTGAACCCTTCTTTCCTGATAACCAGCAACCAAATCAAAGCAAACCAAACAAACAAACCTTGTGCTTATAACTAGCCTAACATCTTAACATACTTCAAAGACATATACTTTGGACAATCATAGAGAGATCCCTCTCTGGACCCAGGAGGGCTAGATCTTGAGGTCTGAAAGTGGTTCTGATGTTGTCTCATCTTTTGGTATTTCCAACCTTGCCAAAACATGGGAACCCCAACATAATGGCCACTCCACTGGGGAGATCTTGAGTGCATTACACCTTTACCATTCTTAGGCATTCAAAAACCTACTATCTCTGGTTAGGTTGGCAGTTAAACACTGCCATTCTCACATCAACCTCTATACCATTTGTTGTGTTTTCCCATACTCTTGGACAGAGTCTGGAAAGGGCCAGGTAGCCTCCAGATCTCACACTCTTTCAGAGGTGACATATCTGGTAAATGCCCTCCCAGTCAATCTCTGGTTAGAGTTTGCTGTGTTTAAAAGATATCCTTGAAAGGGGATATATCATAAGCACTGTGGTGGACAGTGTACCCTCCAAAAACATCCTAAACCTTCCACCTGGCGACTCCATAATTCCTAAACGATTAAAGACTCCACTGGTGATCATTAGGCTTGTTGATTATCTTGGTTTCACATAAGACTCCACTGGGAGACTAGCCTCCATCACAGCATCAACCACAATAGAATAAACAAGTAGGGTTAAGCTGCTTGGTCAGAAAACAACATTTTGGCTTCTAGAACCATTCATACAAGAGCTTACCCTAAACTAGCCCACCTGAAATAGTTGACAACCCCGAGAGTATCCTCAGGGGAGCTCCTACACATAAAAAACCAACTATTTCCAGCCACATCTATAGAGCTAACTCTGCACCTGAAGATCTTACAGCTCTATCACATTTTCACCTTAACCTAGACCTACCTAACAGATTACCTAAAACTAGGTCATTCAGTACTTTAGAATAGTCAGACCTTGAGCTTCCTTGTTCACCACATCACGGTGGTAGACACCTTGGGAATAGACATACCCCTCCTTCTACACCTCCTGATATTCATTTTATACAAAACTTGGGGCTCAGTCACCCTAGATCTGCTCATCAGCCTTCTGCTGGTCATAACATCCCTGTCATCCATATACCAGCTGCCCAAGTTAACCCTTTACCTCATCAAAACATCATCATGGCAGCCTGTTATGCACCTCTGGTTTTACCCCAACCTCTAGTACCCTTACCAAATGATTATCAGTCAAAGATCCCACACTTCACTGCAAAGGAGTCCATCACAGCCCAGCAACATGTAGATAAGATGGAAGATTCTTTTGACTACATGGAAATAGATGTTGATACAGTCAAAATGAGAATCTTTGCCCAAATCCTGGGGGGTGATGTGGAGAAATGGTTTAAAGGCCTCCCACCAGGTAGCATCAATGACCTCCCAGCTCTATATCAGACTTTCATAAACAAATGGGAAGCTAGGGAAAATCCTCGCCAACTCCTAGCAGAATACATGACCCTTAAAAGAAACGTAGGAGAGAGTGTCCATGATTACACGACGAGGTTTAACAGCATCTACAATGCCCTCCCTCCACATATAAAACCTCCACAAGGCATGGCTCTAGAAAAATACCCTGAAGGCTTTGATGCTGACATGGCCTATGAGCTTAGGGATAAGGAATACAACACATTGGATGACATGCAGAAGGGAGCAGTGAATATAGAAGCCAATCTGATTGAGAAAAGGGTAAGACTGAGATCGGAGAAAAGGGTAACATACAGGGATGACAATGTAGCTTCCTCATCTGACCAAAATTATGATAAGTTGACTAAAAATATGGAAAGGTTACAAAAAATGATGGAAAAAATGGTTGTCACAGTCAGTAACCAAAATAGAAACCAAAACCAGAACCAAAACTTTAGAAGGAACAATAACACTCCCAATAGACAAAGAGAATCTGATCAGCAAGTTATTCCCCCATTCCAAGAAAACTTTATGGATGAAGATGAGGGAATCATAGAAGAGTCTGAGGGAAACACAATAAACATGTTTGAAACAGAGGATTCAATCCATAACTGTTACTCAGAAGAAGAACAGCCCTCACCCTCTGGTTGGGATGAGGAATGTGCAGAAAATGAGGATTATAGATTAGGATTTGCAAATTCCATGATGCAGGCCAGACAACAATATGAACTCAGGAGTAAAAAGAGCCAGGAAATTGCCAAACCCAAAGCTTCTGAGGTCACCATCAAGAAAATACCTGAGAAAACTTCTAAAGCGACTGTTGAAAGTAACAAATCAAAAACTGAGGGTTGTGGAAAGAATAAATAAAAGGACAACCAAAACACTAACACACAAGGTAAACCAGCTGGTAGCATTAGCACTTCAGTTAGTGCTCCTGATAAAACTGTCACAAACGCTGTACATAATGAGGATCAACACACTGATTCAATCACTAAGGTAGTGGATAACAAAACAGAGTTGAGCATTCCCAAGAGTCAGTCCACTTTCAATTTGGAGAGTGAGATTGCAAAAATTAAAATCTCTGTCCCACTCTCTGAGCTGGCCACTCAGGGTGTATATAAGGGCCAAATTTTGAAAGCATTAAATCTAGGAGAGAACAGTGACACTGTATTTTTGAGTGATGATCAACCTGCCCTTCTGTTTGTTCCAAAGATAGAAGGAAAGTTTCAGGAAGGGGTAGCTCCCCCTTTTTATATCAGTCTTAATGTCCATGATAGGATTCTCCACAATGCAATCCATGATTCTGGGGCATCACATAACCTAATGCCTAAAGTAGTAATGGAAAGATTGGGCCTAGAGATAACCCATCCCTATAAAGACCTATATTCATTTGACTCTAGTAGAGTAAAGTGTCTTGGCTTGATCAAATATTTATGTGTGAGCCTTACTCAGATTCCTGCCAAGTGTATGGTCATGGATGTTGTGGTGGCAGATGTGCCACCCAAGTATGGCATGTTATTATCACAATCATGGGGAGCCAAGCTGCAAGGAATGATGAAGATGGATGGGGCTTATGCCACAATCCCAATATTTGGCCAACTTAGAAGACTGTACAGGGAAGCACAAATGAAATTCCTAGTTAGTAGCCCTGAGAAGCCTGAAAACTCTCCTCTATACTCTGTACATACAGACCTAGATTCATTTATCTTCTGTAATGATGAATCCTTGGGGGGACCAGAATCTGAAAACGTAGATACAAGCAAAGGTACACCTGATGAAACGGAGACAATGGACTTTAACATAATGGCTACCCTAGACTCAAAGGAAGAAGACGTAGAAAACTCTGAAAAGTGCACTGAAACAACAACGCAAAGTGAACCAGAAACAGAATGCAATCAACCAACTAATAACCTCTCTGACTTCCACAACCATAACAAAAAACTAGATAGCCCACGGCCTAGTGTAGACCCTATAACGCAACGTAATGGCGAACCCAACTGTAGGGAAAGAAATGATAACAGAAATGAGCTTGAACCCCTGTGGGAGATGAGTTTCAATGGGTCATGCACCAAGAGAACTGTTGGGGCAGGAGTGTGGATACGAAACATAGATAGTGATTATGTAGAGAGCCATGCCTGCAATCTACACTTCAAATGTACAAACAATATTGCCGAATATGAGGCTTTTATCGTGGGCTTAACTCTGCTGAAAAAATTAGGAGCCCATAGGATAGCAGTGCGTGGAGACTTTGAGCTGATTTTAAACAGGTGAATGGTGAATACACAACGAAACATCATAGGCTGAGAGCATATAGGAATGACACTATGGATCTATTGAAAATGTTTGTTGAATAAAAATTAGTGTTCGTTCCTAGGGGTCGAAATGTCATTGCAAATGGATTAGCTTGCCTAGCTAGTTCATACCCTAAGACTCCAATCGACCAACGAATAATCATACAGACCAAATTCAGACTTGTAGTGCCAGACAACGAAAAATATTGGTAGGTGTTTGAAGGTGATAAACAGATCGAAGATTTCCTGGTAGGCAGAAACGAGTTTGAGTTTTCTGACTCAGACTCCAAATCTGACAGTAGCTGCCTAAGTGAAGAATCCTTGGATGTGGAAGAAACACCCTGTAACGTAGAAATAAACTCTTTAGATGAATAGACTGGAAATCCAGACGGAAAATGTGAAAACGCAGATAGTGAATAAGTAGAGGTGTTGCAGACCAAAGATAAGAATATACCCAAAGGCCTAGCACCCTTATAAGACCTCTTTGACTTTGATGATGTAGCAAAAAATCCCACTATAGAACATGCAGATGCTGACGTGGAAGAATGCAACATAGGCACTGAAGATGAGCCCAAAGTGATTAAACTGGCTAAGTCTTTACTTGCAGACATGAAGAAGAGATACATTGACCTTTTCAAGGAATTCATTGATGTGTTTGCATGGAGTTATGAAGACTTAAAGGCTTATGACACAAACATAATTCAACATAAGATACCCTTGAAAGAAAATCAGAAGCCCTTCAGACAAAAACTTCGCAGAATCAATCCAAGACAATTGCCAGCAATAGAGAAAGAGATTAAGAAGATGTATGAAGCAGGTATAATTGTGCCTGTGAGGTTCTCTGATTGGGTATCAAACCTAGTGGCTGTGAGGAAGAAAACAGGGGAAATCAGATTGTGCATAGATTTCAGGAATCTCAATAGAGCCTCACTCAAGGACAATTACCCTTTGCCTAAAATGGAACATATTCTTCAGAGGGTAGTAGGTTCTAGAAGGATCTCCCTGCTGGATGGTTTTTCAGGTTACAACCAGGTCTTAGTAATCCCAGAAGATCAACTCAAGACAACCTTTACCACTCTGTGGGGTACCTTCATGTATGTGAAGATGCCTTTTGGATTGATGAACGCTGGAGCCACCTTCCAAAGAGCGATGGACATAGCTTTTTCAGATGAGATAGGGCACTTCATTTTTATTTACTTAGATGACATAACAGTCTATTCCAAGACTGAAGAAGAACATCTGAAACATCTGAGAAAATTTTTTGAAAAATGTAGAAGGTTTGGTCTGTCACTGAATCCCAAAAAGACTGTATTTGGGCTGCAAGAAGGAAAACTTCTTGGCCACATTATATCTGAAAAGGGGATTAGGATATACCCACAGAGAATTGAGGGCATACTACAAATCACACACCCAAGAAACATCAAGGAATTACAGTCCTTCATTGGGAAGATTAACTTCCTTAGGATGTTTATTCCAAATCTGGCTGAACACCTTAGGAACATGACTAACATGCTGAAGAAAGTTAAAGGAGTTAAATGGACTGTCGGAGCTACACAATCTTTTGAATCAATGAAAATTGCACTTACCCAAGCTCTCGTTCTAATCAGCCTAGTTTTCTCCAAATATTTCCTGATCTTTTCATTTGCCTCTGAGCATACAGTGGCTGCAGTCTTGCTGCAGAAAAACACAGAGGGAATGCAAACAGCCGATTGCCTTTTTTAGCAAAGCACTCAGAGATGCACCCTTGAAATAAAACATAATGGAGAAATAGGCCTATGCTCTGATTAAAGCCTTGAAATACTTCAGGGTGTACATATTGCATTCTCACACCATAGCTTATGTGCCCAACATCATAGTCAAAGATATACTGTCCCAAGACCCAGATGGGAAAAGAGGCAAATGGATAGCTGTGATCTTAGAATACGACCTTGAGATAAAACCCACCAAACTGATTAAAGGTCAGGGCTTGGCTAAATTAATGGCTGAATCAAACTTACAAGCCTTAGAAATTAACATGATAAATACCTTGGATGAGCAACAAGAATTGCCCGATCCCACTGTTGAGGAAAAATTTCAGAGCTCTCCTTGGTATTCTGACGTTTTGTATGTGCTTACACACCTCAATGCCCCACCCGAACTATTAAAGACCAAGGCCAGGTTCTTAAAGCTAAAAGCCAGAAACTACTGCATTTTGAATGAAAACTTATACTGGAAGAATCCTAATGGCCTATTGCTTAAATTTTTGCCTAAAAATGAGGCAGAGAGGGTTAAACAAGAATTCCATGCTGGAGAATGTGGAGGCCACCTGAGTTGGAAAGCCACTGTAAACAAAATACTCAGAGCTAGCTACTATTGGCCCACACTCTTCAATGATGTCCATAAAATGATAAGTTCCTGCCACAAATGCCATATTTTTGAAGGCAAAAGAAAACTCCTCCCTTTACCCCTACAACCCATCGTTGTTGAAGGTCCCTTTCTGCAATGGGGCCTATATTTCATAGGGGAGATTCGCCCTGCTTCTTTAGCACAACAAAAATGGATCCTAACAGCCACAAACTACTTCACCAAGTGGATAGAGGCCATACCCACTAGGAATGCCACAGATTCAGTCATCATTAGTTTCCTAGAGGGTCACATCCTCTCTCGGTTTGGCTGCCCAAGGAAAATAATCACTGATAATGCTACTGCTTTCAGATCCAAGAAGATGGTTGATTTTTGTGACAGGTATCAAATAGCACTCGGTCATTCAACTGCCTATTACCCTCAAGGTAATGGATTAGCTGAATCATCAAACAAGAGCCTGGTGATCATCATCAAGAACCTGTTATAGGAGAACAAAAATTCATGGCATAACAAGTTAGTGCATGCTTTGTGGGCTGACAGGCTTACAACAAAGAAGTCCATTGGCATGTCACCATTTCAGCTTGTCTATGGAATAGAAGCAGTGTTTCCTACCAGCCTTGGGATACTAGTGATCAAGCTGGTCCAGGAGATCCAAACAGAAGAAGATAGTATGGTGAGGAGAATAAACCAAACAATCCATCTCCAGCAAACAAGGGAATAGGTCTACAACAGAGCATTGAAAGTTCAGGAAAATATAAAGAAATTGTTTGACAAAAGGACCAAAGTTGCTGATTTCAAAATTGGGGATAAAGTTCTGAAGTGGGATTCAAGAAGGGAGGATAAAGGAAAGAACAGCAAGTTTGACAGTTTGTGGCAAGGTCCATACATCATCTAGGCCATTGTTTGCCCGAATGCCTTCTTCCTACAGGAATTAGATGGTACAGAGCTATTTGGGGGTCCTGTCAATGGCAGGATGCTCAAACACTACTTCTGCTAATTCTAAATTTCCAGTTTTCATTTCCATTGTACATACCATTGCTGTTTTTGTTTTCAAGAAAAAAGAGAAAATGTTCCAAAAAACAGAGGAAAAGTGGGAGGTTCAGACATGATTAAAACATGAACCTCTGATGTGTAAAATATTGGCTCTAATAAGCTCAAAACCTGAGCCAAAGAAAGTAAAGGCAGCTGGTCATAACACGCTCAAAATCTGGACCAGCAAAGAAAAAAAGGAATCAGCTCTAACATGCCCAAAACCATAACTGAAATAAAGAAAATAAGTGACTCTAACATGCTCAAAACTCGAGTCACAAAGAGAAGAAGGATATTTCAAGTATCAGATCTCAAGCCTTCACAGTTTTGTTTTCAAGTGCAAATTTTATCCATGTGCAACTGTCTTTATGCCTTGGACCCACAGCAAGTCAGACAATCTAATCCTGGCTTGAATATTTTTCAATTTCCTGTCTTAGAATGTAGAGATGAAATCTGCTGGACAGTCTAATCCCAACAGATACTAGATTAGGTAGAGAAACAAATGAGACCAACAGTCTAATCTGGTCTCATGGAGAAATAAGGGTAGATTTAGAATAGTTTTGTTTTCTGTTTTAAAAAATGAATGATGTAAAGGGTCTGCTAGCTCGAATGCACCCTAAAGGAAGAAAGAATGCTAGGATTATAGTGTGGGTAGGTAGATTGATTGGGAAAGTTTTTCTGCTGAAGTAATGTCTTCATATTGTGACAGCTGATCTAAAGAAAGAAAGGGATGTGCCAAGCAGTAGGCAACTGGCCTACTCTAAAGATCTATTATTTGAATTCTTGACTCCTTCAAGAAGAAGCCATCCCCATGTGGAGCCACTGTTAGCCCCTCATAAATTTCTTGACAAGAAAGCAATGGGCTAATCTGTTTTATAAGCCTGCAAGGAATGCATTTCCTTTGAAAACACATCATCCCTGCAGTCTTTTCATGTTCCCTGCCTTGTGACCGTTCCCCTCTGCTATTATGAGTAACTAAGCCTTGTTGACAAAGAATCATACTCCTAAAGGCTTTATTCTGCTCTTTATACCCTTGGCCGACTTCAAAATGTATTAAAATGGGCCAAAAATCATATTTTCTTCATAGTCTGGGCCTAGCCCCTTTCGGCCTGCCCCCCACACCTTTTCCTCCCACAGAACCCAGCGTTGTGACCGAGCGCTAGCCCCGAAAGGCGCTTGTCCCATATGTTTATCGGGTGCTTTCTCAACCGTTGATCCATATAGATCGGATGGCGATCGTTTAAACCCGCGGCGTTCGTGTTTCCCCATTCAAACCCCCAATCGTGCCATCGTCATTCGTTCGCACGCAAATCCAACGGTTCGGAGTTTGCCCGCTGGTGGTCCCCGCAGCGCACTATTTCAAAACCACTCGGTATCTATCGCACCGCCTTTGGGCGGTAGGTGGTATTTGTCCATATGCCAGCGATTCCATACACCTCTCGACACCTGTCTCCTGTACGATTTCAAAACCGCTATCCCATCGCGCGTTATTGTTCGGTACAGGACACACAGCGATATTCGTGTCAGCCATCAGATCTGCCCTTGCCCATCCAACGGTCATCGCTCGAAGAAGCTGCGCGAGGTTTAATCCAAGGTCTCCGTACTCCTGTCCCATCGTTCATCGCCCTCCGCTATGTGTTCGACCATCGATCTCTTCTGAGATCCGACGACCCTGTTTGGTCTCCTCACTGTTGACTCTTCCATCGTCGCCCGGTCCCGCCACGTCACTTCCACGTGTATCCACCGTACCTCCACCATCCCATGGCATAAATTCATTCAAAGGTTGATGTTTATAAGGTTTTCAGGTATAATTGTTCCGCATTCCACCAACCTTGCGCCATCTCTGTTCTCCACCATTCCACGACATTTTTCGCCATTTCTCCGCAGTCCCACTATCATCCACATCATCCGCCCCTAGCCATGGATTTCATAACAGGTTTCCTGTTTTTGCAGGGCTATCAGAGGCGGAAAACCGCCATGGTTCACATGTACTACTTCAATGGCATGTTGTGCGGACATAATTAAATCTGGAAGCTGGTACTACAATAGAAATTCCTGGAAATGGTAGCGGCGTCATGAATATTACCCAAGGACAGTTTAATCTTCGCAAGAAATCTATCCGACGCCATTAAAGCCCAAATTTTGCAGATCGAGACATTTATGGAGCAGTGGAAAAAAACCGGCTAATGATCAAGGTTTTCAACATTCAGCATTGAAGGTTTCAAGCCTTAATACAGTAGTTTAGAGGCAAAGCACCAGATCAATGATCTCATAGATCATGCAGAAGGTACAGCCCACCGGAATTCATATATATCAGGGTTTCACATCAGTAGATTGTCCCAAAGGACGAAGTGCCCTTATCAGTTTCATTATTTATCGTGTTCCTGAAGATTTCCGCCTTAACCATAGTCCAAAGCTACCAAAGCATTCATTTCACAAGCATGGCAGTCCATTCAGTCATTATGTTTATGCACCAGAGTACCACATAGTACTGCGGTCAGAGTACATCAGATTTATATCAGATTAGCCTGAAGACTGAAGAAGATCATTCGTGCACCCAAAGAACACCAAGGATTGAATGCACATGATTTAAAATAGAATGGCTTCGGCCTTCTCTTCTTTTCAGAAGATTTAATAATGCATTTAGTTCCTCACCTACCTTCTCTTCTCCTCTGGAGCTATAAATTCAAGAAGAAACTCATTATAATGGTTGTTGATCAGTTATTAGAGAACTGCACGTAGTTTCCTTTGAGACACAGTCGTTGTGTAAAGTTGTAAGATAGGTTGAAGAAGATGCTTTCAGACTGAGTATTCAGCCATTGGCATGTTGTACTTGACTGGTATTTCTATTTAATATGACAAGCACTTTTCTTTGGATCCCGATCTGAAGCAGCGGTGATTTTTTCCAATCTTTGTGTCTACATTCATTTCATTTCGTTTCTACCGGCTTGCATCAGAATATTGGCATAGGATTTACCCTTGTTAGGTACCCTATGTTTCTACTCTCCTTGCCATTAATGTTTCTCTTCTGAATGTATTATCTAAGAATTGATTTCAGTTAATTTAACCAGTGTAGTGGATGGTATTGCATGCTCTCTGATGTATGAATTAAATGTATCTATTCTTAGATGTTTTCTGGTTAAGGATTTAGTTGGAAGATTTGGGAACACTGGGGATTAGAGTTAGCCATGTCCACTAGGATCCTTGTGCAACCAGCTGGTCTTTAACTTTGTGCTCTGAATCTGTGTTATCTCCTCCTCCCCTACCTTTCCATATCATATAATCATCTTTAAGATCCTATGTCTCAGATGACTAGCCCAATTGAAAGCCTGCCTATTGAGTAGCAAGCAAATCCTTTCCTGACTCCATTGCCCAATGGTTTTGAATATTTCCTGGAACATTTCACCTCTGCCATATCCCTCTTTGATCATCTTTGTCTTACATTGAACCCTTCTTTCCTAATAACCAGCAACCAAATAAAAAAAAACCAAACAAACAAACCTTGTGCTTATAACTAGCCTAACATATTAACATACTTCAAAGACATATACTTTGGACAATCATAGAGAGATCCCTCTCTAGACCCAGGAGGTCTAGATCCTGAGGTCTGAAGGTGGTTCTGATGTTGTCTCATCTTTTGGTATTTCCAACCTTGCCAAAACATGGGAACCCCAACACTCTCCCACATAGATATTGCACTCAATTTCATAGGCTCTTCTTTTGAAGTCAAATAAGTGACAATAATTTACAAGAACTATCCCTAATTTGTTTCTCACATGTTAAAATGGTTCTCTAACAAGATAATTTACAAGAACTATTCCTAATTTGTTTCTCACATATATTCAAATGCTTCACTAACAAGAGGCTTTGTGGGTATGTATTCCATCTTCACTATTTTCTCAAAGACTTGTTGTGTGAGGAAGTGGTACTTTATGATGATATGTAAATAGTGATTGAAGGAAGTAGAATATTTTATTTTTGAAATTATTATTACATTTCTATTGAAACACTTAATAGATATATAGATTTACCTTAATATCTTGTAGAGCCCATTTCATCCAAAACACTCAAAAATAAATTTACCTTACCTTAATATCTTGTAGAGCCCATTTCATCCAAAACACTCAAAAAGAAATTTACCTTAATATCTTGTAGAGCCCATTTCATCCAAAACACTCAAAAAGAAGTAACTACTATGTACACTCCACTTCTACTCACTCAAAAAGAAATTTACCTTAATATCTTGTAGAGCCCATTTCATCCAAAACACTCACAAAGAAGTAACTACTATGTACATTCCACTTCTACTCACTCAAAAATAAATTTACCTTAATATATTGTAGAGCCCATTTCATCCAAAACACTCAAAAATAAGTAACTACTATGTATTCCACTTCTACTCTAGATAGAGAAAGTAACGACTCTTTCTTGCTTAACCATTAAACCAAAGACTCTTCTAAGTAGAATTATACATTTTCCACTTGTACTTTTCACAAGCCTCATTGAATCTCTGTATGTTGTCAATGTAAATTTCTCACAAGTAAATTTGTCAATGTAAATTTCTTAACTTCTACAAGTTCTATAGGCAGACTTTGTAAAGGTCCAGGTAGCCTCTAGGATCTCATATTTTATGAAAGGTGACATATCTAGTAAATGCCCCTGCAGTCAATCTCTGGAATAGATCTAAATGTAAGTTCTTCATTTTAATATCCATAAAACACAACCACTTTAAGGTAAACTATGTACATGTGTCATTTCTCCCACAAACTAAAGGCTTCCTCCCATTAATTTTAGATGTCAATTCTAGACCATAAAATTTTTAAGTCAAACTTTAAGATAAACCATGCACATGTCATTTACCTCATGATCTTGTGTCATTTCTCCCATGTCATATATATATTTTTTATTGAATTTTTTTTCAGGGATAAGAAAACCATTAAATATGGTTGAAAAATGGAAATTATGCATAGAATTTTCTTGCTATCCCAATCCAGGGAAAGCAGTGATTACATATGTGCTTTCCAATATTGCGACTAGCAAAGTCGTCCAAAGGAAATTGAATATACCGGGAAGAACAAGAAACAACGAGGCATATTATATTGGATTGATAGAAGGCTTGGGAACAACGATGGAGTATGGATCAAATGGAATTGTAATTTTCACCAATTCTGAACTTGTGTGAAACCAGATGAATGGCGTGTGCCAAGTTAAGAAGGAGAGGCTAAAAGAACTGCATGGAATAGCAAAGAATATTGTTAGCCAATTTCAATTTTTTAGTATAAGGCATTGTACAAATGTGAATAAGATGTGTGCCGATCTATTGCGTGGGGCAATGCCAATTCATGATTCATCTATCAAATATTAATTATAATTATACATAGAAATGCCAATGCAAGATTCATCTCTCAAAGATGAATTGGTTTTGAGATGCTCTTCCTAAAAAATTCAAGATTCATCTCTCAAAGGTGAATTAGTGTTGAAACACTCTCCTTCAAAATTTATTGATGGACATTGTAACATATCTTGGATATGTGTGTGTTGTGTACTTATAAATGCGTCTTTTTTAATGACCATTTTCTTTTTTCAATTATATACCAAGTGTGCTCCCACCACACCATGTGCGCAAAAACTAGTTCGGCCGAACTTTGTAGAAAAGTTCAGCCGAACTAACGCGTCACCAATTACGCAGGTCTGAGCTCTGAATACATTTTTGTAACTTTGGACTGATTAAACTCCATGAAAAATTCTGAATTAAATTTCGGAACCAAGACAATCATTTTCAGAATTGAATCTACTTTCAAGAAATATAACTTTAGCTATGTGTGACAAGTGCACTGATTTTAACTGTAACTTTGATGCAAGTGTACGAAAATAGATAAATTTAGCTATGTGTGACAAACAGCCCTAACAACAAATATGGCTACCTAATATCCTTAGACCTGCAATAGATAGTCGAAACATATAGAGCAAAAACCCAGATCTATGCAATAAAAGCAGTTAAACAGTAAAAAGAAATAAAAATAAGCTCTAGATATCCAATGGAAAAGACAAAATATATAAATAATTATATATGTATTAACACCTAGGAAGGGAAAAAAGAATGATGTTACCAGTCCCCCTCAATGGGATGGGTTCATGGTTCTCCTCAACGCTTCAGATCCAGAAGTTTCTCTCTCTCAATTGTGTTGAAAACCCAAGACGTGTTGGACTCTATGGGAGCTCAAGAAACAAGAAAATAGTGGCAACAATGATAATTATCATAGCGCGAAAATGAAAGTGATAAAAGTGAATAATGAATGGAAAACCATCCTATTTATAACAAAATATTGAGTTATCTTCAACAATGGAAAATAATAAAATATTACTAACCAAGATCTAGATCTAACTGCTTGGAATTTTTTATTATATTTTGTTGGAGGGAAAATGAATTTAAATTGCTTAAATCCCTTTATTTAGAAATAATAATCAAAAAATTATTTATTTATCATTTCAAGAATGGGTTTAAGGAATAATTTAACAAATAATGATTTGTTTGATTATTTCTAGGTGATTTAGTCAAATTTAACAAGGAATAATAACTAAATAATGATTTAACTAATTATTCCTAGAGAAAAATAAGAAAAATAATTATTTATCTAATTATTTCTCATTAATTGGGTTAAATATGACCAGGAATATTATTTAAAGAGTGGTTTAATTAATTATTCCTAGAGGAATGTCAAATAAATAATAATTTATTTAATTATTCCTTAGGGGGTTTCCCGTTTGAACCAGAAATAACTTAATAAAGTATGGTTTATTAAATTATTTCTTATAGTGAAAGCTATTTTACTATGGTAAAATTGGTCTTACATGGTGTACTTTGATACATCTAGATGTAAATGGTTAGATGATCAAAAATTGGTGTAACAGATTGCCCCCCAATGTGCGAGTGTTAGGAGCTAATCGTATGACTGAAGTATGTTGTAAGAACACAATCACTAGACACCGAAGGGGAATCAGAGAGAGAGAAATACATAGACAAAGTGAAGCGGGAGAGGACAATAACCTGAGGGGGAGAGACCTACAAATGATATAAGTCTCCTTTAATGTTTGGGTACATGTTCTCAATGAGGCAGGGGAGGGATACCTATGCCTGTTTAGATGACAAAGTACAAAAAATAATGGTGCGCCCAGTAAAATGAGAATGAGCTATAAAGTACATGATAAATGGTACATGACATGTTGGCATAAAATTGGCCAGAAAAAAAAATAATGGATCCCACATACATACTACATCTGTGAAAATAGCCAGGACTGAATACAATAATGTCTGAGTACATGAGATATAATAGAAACCAAAGAAGCCCTGATAAATAGGAAAGGGATCTGAAAATATGAATGGATCATTTGAGTGATACATGCATGTTATAGGTGTTGCAAGCTGCTGGAGCCAAACCCATCAAATCTGTGGAGATTTATTTGAGGTTGTAGCATAAAATAAGTTCATCCGAGCATGTGGGGGGCTACCTGAAGGGCCACCCCCTCATGAGGTCTCAAACATCTCACACACACCCAGGAATCATTGGAACAATATGTTGGATCATGAACTATCAAGCATACAAATCTCGATCATGCAATAAGGATTTGGATGAGAAAAAATCAAGTCAAAGGGAAATGAGGAGTCCCTTTACTTGATCCAAGGCACCAAACAAGAATGGAAGCTAGAACCAAGATACACTGCCCTCCAAAACCTATCTTCTGGAATGAATGTACTGATGTCAACAGAAGGAAGTCTGCCATAGGTGAGGTAATGAGGAATCCTCAACTAAGGCATGAGAGATCATAGTAAAGTGACTGATGGAATGACACCATGGATGATGATGGAATGGGGGATACTGAATAGGAAACGAAAGACTTCCTTTGTTAGAGCATAAAAAGCATGGATGACCTGGCAGTGACTAAATCGACTCCTGAGGGGATGGGGGACAGTATGTCTGGAGGAAAAAATGGGCTACACAAGAGAGGTATAAGGAAATGATGGATGGAATACTGTAGCAGGAGACAAAGGGACTCGAGACAGACTCCATGAATGTGGTGATGACTCAACTCAGATGCTTTAATCTAAGGCGATCTGATGATATTGCCACACAGAATAGGCCCGGTGGGGAGCATAAAAACATGAGCAAAATATGGTTACTCATGACAAAAATTGACACATGCGATGAAAAGTATGGAGGAAAAGTGGTGCCCCAAGTACAAGTAGCACAAGTGATGAAATTCTATTTTGAGAGGTGACAAAGTGACCCTTCTTGGAAAAATGGCTTTTGGGTGAAGTATCAAATCACCAAAAACAAAAGGATAATGATTTTAGAGCTCGGTGAGAGATTTCCAATGGTGCTGACGGTTCGTCAAACCAAGCTACGGTTTGGTCGCAATTAGTGAAGGAAAATTAGGGTCTTTTCTTTTAATAGGTAAATTTCCCTCCAATTTGGTTCATTTTCTAGTGGATTTGTGGTGAACATGGAGAGGAGGAGAAGGCCCTAAATCTTGCAGCATTCATAGCAGACAAACCGACCATTGGAATCGAGATTCGTTAGTTGCAGGTAGGTGGCCTAACATTACTCTTCCTTTTTAGTGGATTAGAATTTTATATTAGGTGTCCAGAGCTAAGGAACAACACTGTGCCCTTCCTCACGGCTGACTCACACTTCTTGGGCCCTATTCTACGAGTTGGATCACAGTTTTTAGAGGGGAAAACTGTGAGTTTGCAAGTACAGGGCCAGGAAACTATGAGTTGGTGAAAAAGTTTTGTTTTGACTTTTTTTTGGCTGGGAATTGGGGCTTGATGTTTTTGATGTAGTTTTTCTTCCTCTGAATTGAAAAAATTCTTGGGTTTGTGCAGGTATGGCAGAGATAAATATCAACTGGAGAGAGACAGATTTGGATTCACTTCATTCTGAGATCCAGGGGGGTCATGTGGTCCTAGGTGCACTCGCGAGGTACGAGGTTCTCAAGCTCATTGAGAACTCACTGATGAGGGCAAGAGAGCCCTTACTGTCCACGATAGTCAACTATTGGGATCCATACTAGGAGGCCATTGTAGTGCAGGGGCACCAGATTGAGTTGACTATACAGGACTTTTATTTCTTGATCAAACTGCCACCATTGGGGGTGGTAAAAGATATACATCCGGTGTTACCGCGAGGGCATACCATATCAGAGTTCATGGAATGACACTGCAGACTAGATGCTCGTGCTGAGGGAATGAACAAACCGATCAATGATCTAGTGAGGCTAGAGACATGGGTTTTCGCGGCAGAAGTACTGCGAATCCTCGAAAACCAGGCATTCCAACACATCACTAGAGGGCAGATTATGTTATTTGAGAGTGTGTTGAGTGGGAGCTACTATGGGTGGGCCCAGATGATGCTGTCGTCGGTGAAATGAAAACTGTCACTATGCAAGCAACAAGTGAACCATGACTGTTCTTTTGGTATAATGTTGTGCTCATTCTTCTTTGAGAAGATCCACACACTTTGTCCTCATGTATAGATCTAGGATGGGGGCCCACAAGAGCCGAGGATGTGCCATTGGGGGCAGCTAATACGGAGAGGAGGAGGTGGGGGTGTCAAATGAGTGATCCGACTCGAGTTCTTCACACATTGAGACTATATGCCGTTGTATATAGGCGTCTATCCATACAATTGTATGAACTTTAAGGGTGACCTTGACTTGGAACTTCCACCGGGTCGAGCATGGGGACAAGATGGTAAGTGAAATTTTCTATATTTTATGGTTCATTTACAGTTTTTAGAATACGTATTTTGTATTGATTATTTAGTTTTGGTATGCAGATATAGCACTAGTGAAGCTGACAAGGTATATAGGACAACCCCTAACGCCAGGGGATGCAAAGTCTAGTAGAGCGAGAGACGACCAGGGAAATGACTATCAGGCCCTGCTGGAGGATATCCACCACAGGTGTGAGTTGATGATTATTGATGTATCTGAGCGCGGATGGCATGATCTCGAGGATTGGTATATTGAGGGATGTGTCGGGCTGCCCTCTGAGTGACGAGGGGTCATGCGACGCATGGTGATGACTGGTCAGGTTGTGTGGGATCTGCGGGCTGCAGGAGCCGAGCCATTGGCTCGGAACCCTCCAGATAATGATTAAATGTAGGGGCATGTGGTGCCCTAGTTTTGATTTTTGTAACATGCTATGGGCATGTCAGATGTATTAGAGTAGAGGACTCCAAAAAATTTATGATTTTGTGGATGAAGTTTATGGATATGAATTTTTTTATATATGACAAGTATATGGTTTTCCATTTGTTTTATTATTATTGTCTTGTTTTAAATGCATGTGATAAGTGCCAATCTAGAATATTGTTTTCAATTCTATCTACATAGTGATTATGGGCTTAAGGTACATGACTGAATGTAATGGTTTCAAATTCACGCACTAAGAAATTCACTCGTAAATATATTCTAAAAAGGACATGGTTATTCACATAATATACGTCATTCAATGCATGACAAGGGGCAAGGAATCTAGACGAACATCAAGATCATGAAAAAATACAATGTTATTTCCCTTCCTAAGAAACCTCTGCACTCTCTTGACTGTCTCACTACCAACCTGTGCACAAGCTTCTCTTGCACACCTTTCTCTCACAAGATCCACTCACAAAATTTTTCTTTTGATTGCTTGGTCTCACCAACTCATGCTCACCAAAAAATTGATTAAAATTGTGCCTTCATTCCTCCTTTTAAAGACATTTTTTTTCTAATTAAGGAATGATTTATTTTAGGCCTTCTTCTGACTGCATGCACTATCTATACAATTTTCTAATTATACAACTAATAGTTCTCTTCCCTTTAACCCCAATCTCAATTGGGCCTTCCCTAGAACCGACATGAAACAACTATTTATAGTGAATTATTAGTTATCTGGTTGATCATTGCATGTGAATCAAATCATATTTAATTCATAGAACATATCACTAGTTCATCTCTCAGTTAAAACTAGTTAACCTGATTTTAACTCAATTAACTGAGTTAACTAATTACAACTCACAAATAACTGTAACAGAACCCCCTAAAAATAGGAAAATCCTCTACATGCCTCCTCTTTGACCTCTAACGCAAATTTACTAAGCTAACTAAGTCTTCCTAGCTTAGTTAACTAATACACATTGTCATGAGATGAAATTACAAATTTTCTTCCAATTTAATTAAGGGAAAATTTAATCAGAAGCCTCATATGGTGCCATTTGTAGGTGCCATTTTCTGGATTCCATTTATGGCTTCCATTTTCAATGTTTCTTGTTTCGAATTTCAACACTCCCTCTCAATAAGAACAAAATTAAATCTATCATGATCTAGTACCTTTGGAATGTTTTGCATGCAACACTTCTCTAGTGTTATTTTCTCATGCAACTCCTGAAACCGAATAGCCTAAAAACAATAAAAATTGAATCAATATGATGCATATGTCATCAAAGTCTTCAACTATTAATAGCTACTCCACTGTTGACTGGAAACTCTATGTTGCTGCTGACTCTGCATATTTTCCCTTTGCACTGCTGCCAACTCTAATCTGTGCTATGGTATTTGACATTTGTCACTCTGATTTCTATCTTCCTGAAATATAACTACATCAATCCTACTAATCCTTCCTTCTATTGTTTATCTCATAGCCAAGTATGATCCATGAAACAAGCCATCTCAATGGATCCTGCTCAAATTTCTTCTCTTGGTTTTATATCTTCACATAACCCACCTCTCATCTGGAGGCATGGCTGCATGTGTTCCCTCTACCCATCTGGCTCGAAATTCCCCCTTATTGGAGGTCTATATTTGAGTGAATGCCTCCACTCACTCTCCTCTCTTATTCTCCAATTGTGGCTACTCCACAACCTTCTGATACTACTTCTGATACTGCATGTTGAGAGGTAATTTGTGATCCCTCTCAACCACCAAGTCACTAACCTCTGCTTTTCTACTTAAATCTTTGCATACATCCTCAACCTCGAGATCATATAGGTTCTTTACTCTTACAACAATCAGTTTCACCCGTCTCATGGCAATGTGTCTAAGGAACACATTTCCTTTTCTAAATTGGACATCATAACCACGGTCTTCCAATACCACTACAGAAATAATATTCTTCTTTAGTCCTAGAACATACAAAACATCTATTCGTTTGAGAGGGGATCCAAACTCACTCTGAAAGGTAATTGTACCTATGTCAGTCGTGCTATAAGTCCCGCCATATCCAAACTCTATGTTCTATTGGAGGTCCTTCTCCTCCAAGTTGCTGAAGATATCTCTATTCCCCGTCATATGGAATGAGGCACCTCTGTCTAGACACCACATGTATCCCATTACAATTTTTTCCATGCATGAAATGAGAGTAAAATCAAGCTCAAACTGTGAAGCCATCACTTCACCTACTACAACTGTAGGCTCCTTCTTGATTTCCTTATTTTGTGGATAGTTCAAGGCATAGTTCCCATGCTCGTGATAGTGAAAACAGTTGATCTTGGACAAGTCTCTCTTTCCCTCTTCACCTTGGGACTTCTTTCCATTGAATTTGTTTCCTTTTCTAACCAATGAAAGATATTCTTCTTTGTATTTTTCAGAGGTCCCGTCTCTGGTGCTCAACCTTATCTCTTCTATACCAAGTCGGACCATAAACACTACCGGTCTCATAGCTTCTCCCTCCCATTCACAGAGTCCTGGTAACTATGCCAGACCTTGGGAATTCTTAGAAGATCTAGGCTCACCAATTCATCCTAGGATATTGTCACACCAACACTTCCAAGCTCATCTCAACATTGAGTGAACTTCGTCAAGTATGATGGTATCATCTCACCCTCCTCCATCTTGATCTTTCTGAGCTTGTCCTTCAACGCCAACTTCCAGTGGTCACTACTATTCTAAAATAGATATGTCAAGGCCTTCCATATATAATATGGAGTAAAATTCCCATGGATACTCAAGACAATATGATCTCGAACTCCCTCTATAAAGATCCTTCTCACCTTTGTTACCTTCTCGCCTTTGTTGCGAGCTAGGGAATATCATTGTCTATGAATTCCTTCAGTCTTTTGTCCTTGAGAAGTGCTTCCATCCTATTCTTCCATGATATATAATTCGAATTTCCCTCAAGAGCATATTCGAGTCTCAAGCCATTGAAATACAACTTGATATGATGTTGGATCTTGAATAATAAATCTACAAATTTGGACCTATTCAAAACAAACTCAATTTCTTCTCTTCTATGTTGATTCCTGGTGTTCTGATATCATGTAGAAAATATAAAAATGGGATTCAATCTGATATGTTAATTTACTAAAACAAAATATTTAATCCTTCTACAATTTATAGAAACAAAATATGATCGCACAATTACATAACAAGTAAGAGAAAGAGAAAATGAATCACACAACACAAGATGTATCTGGGGAAAGAAACTACTCAAAACCCTGCTATTTGTATATTGCATAAATTCAAGATCATGAAACAATACAAATCTATTTCCCTTCTTGAGAAACCTCTTCACTCTGTTGATTGTCTCACTACCAACCCGTGCACAGGCTTCTCTTGCATGAATTTCTCTCAGAAGCTCCACACACAAGCTTGTGCTTTTGATTGCTTGGTCTCACCAACTCGTGCTCAACAAAACAATGATTAAACTTGTGCCTTTATTCCTCCTTTTAAATAAAATTTACTCTAATTATGGAATGATTTATTTTAGGCCTTATTCTGACTACATGCACTATCTATACAATTTTCTAATTATACAACTAATAGTTATCTTCCCTTTAACCCCAATCTCGGCTAGGCCTTCCTTAGAACTAATATGCAACAAATATATATAGAAAATTACCAGTTATATGATTGATCACTACATGTGAATTAAATCATATTTAATTCACTGGACCTATCACTAGCTCATCTCTCAGTTAGAACTAGTTAAACTAATTTTAACTCAATTAATTAAGTTAACTAATTACAACTCACAAATAATTGTAACTGGACCCCCTAAAAATAGAAAAATCCTCTACATGCATCCTCTTTGACCTCTTACTCGAATTTAATAAGCTAACTAAGTCTTCCTGACTCAGTTAACTAATACATGTTGTCATGAGATGAAATTACAATTTTTCTTCCAATTTAATTAAGGGAAAATTTGAATAGAAGCCTCAGATGGTGCCATTTCTGGTTTCCATTTTCAATTTTTCTTGTTTCTAATTTCAATAGGATCAACATTTTCCAATTTCAACAGGACCAACATTGGTGCAAAGGAGTCACAAATTCTTTGCAACTTTGAGACAAAGTGGGCCTAGGTGAGGTTTGATGCTCTATCAAAGGCACTGAGGGAGCGTTGGGCCTGGGAAAGAGGATTTTGAAACAAAATTGCAAAAAATGTTGGATGACGCCGCTTCCTAGGTCTGTTCTTGGTGGGATGATGCAACAAAGGTATGTCAAGGAGGTAATCAAACACAAAGTACAATGAAAACCACCAAGGGAATACTTTGTTCCCCAATGGAGTCGCCAATTTTTTATATGGAATTTATGATTGCAGACAAAGTTAAATCCCCTAGGTTTGGTGGTCAACCTGGAACAACAGAGAGACAAGGAACCCAATTATTTTCCTTAAATTAAATAGATGATGGAGTGAGGCATGCACGCTTCTCTCCTTATTTATCTTGGAAGCTCCAATTCCATCTCTGATCGCCAAAATTAGATCCTACACAGTTAAATAACAAAAGCCAAGAAATTATGAGATGTATGCAGTATCATCTAAATACTTTATTCAATAGATCAACTCAGTATTGAAATAAGTGAAATAACAACATTACAATATGAAAATAGATAATTATTTGCATGAATATAAATGTAAGTAGATTACAACCATAAGTGGTAGTCGATATTGTAGAAGAGTTCCTCCAAGTTGTTAACTCATCCTTTCCTTGTCACAATATGCACCTCCAGTCACCCTATGCACGAGATGATAAATACTTATTGTAGCATCATACAAGCATAATCACTCTCCAAATCCAACCATTACCTCTAGCATATGAGAGGGTAAATATATAGGAGAGGGGTAAGTTGGGATTTATTATCCACTTACCATTATAAGGTTTTAGATCCACCTTTGATGGAGGGATCAAAGTATAAGTCAAAAGTAGGGTAAGATAGGATCTGAATGTCGATCCAAAGTAAGTAGTCGAAACAAATTATGGAAACTACTAGAAGGTGAAGCTTCCAGAATCCCGCTCATTCTCTCGACATTCTAGAACCAATACAGGTGCAAAGAAGGGCAACGTATTGGTGACCAACGTTAGCCACAGTGGAGCAAGTTTTAGGTGAACGCATCCCAGTGGGTTTGCAGGGAGCCTTGGTCCTCAAACTAGCTCATATAGGGAAGTTTAGAGTTGAAATTCTAAGGGATTAAAGGTACATGCATAGGGCTTTGTGCAAGATGATGACAAGGGGAATAAGATGTTGATTGATCCCATTAGGAGTCTCACTTTGATTGGATGTGACAAAATGGCCTATAAAACATTAAAACTAACAAATAGCTCACCTCGTTTATTGCTAACATTCAGGCCTCATATGCACGATTGTATAATAGCATGGATGTCTTGGTGAAGACCCATAGGATCCCATCAATTGGCTCACTCACTGAAGCCAAACGCAATAACTAGGTCAAGCAGGATATAGATTGATACTTGGAGCATCGTAGAAACATTGTCACTAGAGAAGATATTGAAGTGAACAGACATCACATGAAAAAGTACAAAAATAGTCCTACCCAAATTAACACGATGTTTCTCATGATAAATTGAAAGTAAAAATTAGTTGCAAGTCAATTTACCTGGATGCCATGGAGACTAGAGTCTATTTCCAGCCCGACATCATCACATAGTTTGAGGGACTCATTGCATAGTAAATATCTTGGCACCGTTATGTGACCAAGACACATCAATGGGAAGTTTCTGAGCTAGATTTTCCCCGAACTCAAGCATGATAATGTTTTGTATTATTAGGTTGTCTAGTGGGCTCTACCCAATTTTTTCTCATATGGGTATGAGCAATTGAAATATTATTTTGTAAATAGTTTGTAAGTGAAATTCAAAGTGTCAATTGCACAATTTTAAGAGTCATGATGTGATGTAATGGAAAATTCATTTTTAAATAAATGTAAGGGTCATTAGGGAAGTCTAAGAGTCATAAAGGGGAATGTGAAGAGTCACCCTATTTGTTTATAAATACATCTTCATAACTAATATAAAGTGATTTTGGGAGACAAGATTTTGGCTAGGCTTAGGCATAGAATCAGGAGTTTGTGATTTTTGTGAGAGCCTTGGCTTCTCCATAGCATATAGGAAGTATATTTCTTTGGAGGAGTACGTGATGTTAAATTCTCATTCCACTATTGGGGCCATTGGCCTGTCAATGGCTTATGTATGATTAGAACTCTCACTTTAGTAAAATATCAAATCCAACATGTTTTCATGCATATGTTGTGAATATAGTAGGACTATTCTTGTTGTATTTACAATGCATGTTATTTAACTTACGCTTATGCTTATGAAATATTTCGTTTGCATTGGTACAAATCTTGTTGAATGTGTGTTGTTCTATTATTCCATCGTGACTATTAACTTGTGAACTATTTTGCATATTAGCTTGTGTTGTTATTATGCTCTTGTGTTCATTTCAAGTTGTGTACTGTTAGAGGATTCTAAGGGGCCCACTTCTTTTCCCTTCGTGTGTTATAACCTTCATGCATCACACTTGAATTTCCGCAGGGTCACACACTTGCTCACACCAAAGTCCCCATACATCACTCTATGCATTATTGCATCCAAGGCACATAATTAAGACCGACTGCATTGAAAATTGGGTAATATTCCGGATAGGAATCCTACACCAAATGGTGTGAGGTC
Organism: Pinus albicaulis; assembly: GCA_034641835.2. Taxonomy (NCBI): domain Eukaryota; kingdom Viridiplantae; phylum Streptophyta; class Pinopsida; order Pinales; family Pinaceae; genus Pinus; species Pinus albicaulis. Next base: position 500,639,361 of record CM076573.1, read on the forward strand.
TAATTGGGACTTTATATCGAGGAGATCCCCTTAATGTTGGTGGGTCCAACACCGTCAACAAGTGGTTATCTTGTATGGCCTCCTTTTTTTAATGGTTATCAATTGGAAAATGAAAAATATTTCTTGAAGATATAAGGGGTAAGTGCGAGAGGGTTTCCTATAGCTGAATATTTCATGTATAAGGTTGTGCATTTTCACTTTTTCCTCTTGTAACTATTGGAATTTCTCTTGCAATTCCATAACTTGTTTCCTTTATTTCTCCCTTTCCTCCTTCACCTTGTCCTATCTAACTATCTAAATCATTAATTTTTCAACCCAAGCCTCTTTGATATTATGAATAATTCTTCTATTCTCATTCAATAAGACTACCCCATTTTGTAATTATATTGCTTATTGTATCCACTTACTCAATGCAATAAATAAAAATAATGTGTCTAAATAATCATCCTTTTCAATTTTATGCCACACTATCTCATCTGTTGTTACGCAATGTCTTCAATAGATTTCTATGAATCCTCCTAGGCTTTAACCTTCTCTCCATCCTCAAGATGTACTGCCTCAGCTACTAGTTCTTGTTTATTAGTAGCATTTTTTATAGGTTATTGTGTACCATTATTTTGATTTCCCTGTGTTTTATATTCCTTTGTTGTTGGATCTTGTGTGAAAACAACATCATTGACATGTTCTCGTGTACTAGACTATTGATTCTCCATAAGTTTCTCTACCTAAGTTTTTTTTCTTATGTGATAGCAACGTCTTCAACAAGTTCTTGACAAGAAACATTTAATATATATTCCTCCTAAAATTTGATTTTCACTCCTATTGAGATAGATTCTAACTTATATACATCATCTTGTGTGTAGCAATGTTATCACCTAAAAAGAGATTTCCTATCCATTTTTACTAGGTGGATCGAAACACACCATGTAGTATGGTTTTTACATATTAAACCCCACTTTTACCATAGGAAATAATTAGAGAACCACTTTTCATAAATTATTTCCATTTAATTAATTTAATCATATGAGAATAACCCTGAGAATTTTATTTGATTCATATTATTCTCCTATATTTTAGGAGCTGTATTTAAGTGTGACTTTTTGGAGTTTCTGTGGATTTCTAGCCGAAATCCGGTGGAAACAATTGTGGTGAAATCTTGATTTGTGTTGTTTAAATTATTTTTTTGACTGCATATATGGATTCAACACCCCGAAAAACCCCTCGGGCACTTCGATTGTGCAAATTTCACCCGTCAAACTTGCGATTTCAATGAATCCCTACCAGATTCTAGACAAATTAGATCAGAAAATAAACTAGTTTTTTTTTTTACCCAAACTTAAAGATTAAAAAGTCAAACTTAAAGTTAACTCATATATTTTACCCACATGGAAACAACCTAGAAATTCATTTAATTTCATGTTATTCTCATGTTTACCCATTTATGTGAAAACAATTAAAAATATTTTCACCTTTTTTTCCCATTACCATAGGAATAATTAAATAGATCATCATTTATTTATTATTCCTTAATAATTACAATTTTCACTTGGGAAATAATTATTTAATAATTATATTCGAGTACAAGGAGATCTGGAAGCGATAGGAAACCCTCGGTAACGGTGAATTGCGGTAGGATTTTGCAGGCAATGGAAAGGGTAGGAGGCAGTGCCTTTAGGCTTGCGAGGCCTGGAAGGATGACCACAAACACGACAGCAGGAGAGAGGCCCTCAACGGGTCCTATCAGGATGGAGCACCCATCAGTGGAGTCAAAGGGCGTAGAGAATGCAGGGGGCTCTATGAAAGAGTAGGTCCCAGATCACGGGATATGGGGAGGACAATCAAAGGAGGCCAGGCACCCTGGCCAATGCCTACCGAAAACAAAGGAGATTCGCGAGGTGCACATCAAATCGAAAGGCATGGGATATCTTATTTATTATATGAAATACCACGCCCTGATAGAAAAATTTGTCGGTTTATGGCCACTGGAAAAAACCCTAATCTGGTGGATCAACACAACTTGGAAACCTAAATGGCACTACGACCTACAGCTTGGGGCTAAGGGATTCTTCACGATAATATTTTTTAAACTTGAAGATAAAAATAGGCTATTAGATGGAGGAACATACTTCTACAACTTCACAGGGTTGTATTTATCCCAGTGGAAGGAGCGATTCAACCCGGATAAAGCGGACCTCTTAGTAGCCTCGTTATGGTTGAGACTCTACTCCCTCCCAGCAGAATTCAAGCATCCCAAGATTCTAGAATACATAGGCAATGCACTAGGGTCCTTCCTCAAGGTGGCTGAGCATACCAATAAAATGATGTATGTATCCTATGCTCGCATTTGTGTTTACTTAGATATATCTAAGGAACTACCAGAAGGAGTGAACCTAACCTAGAACGATGAGGACTGGTTCCAAGAAATAGACTAGGAGCACATATTATTCAGGTGTAGGCGGTGCCATGAACATGGCCACTTGTTTCAAGATTGCCCCATGAACTCCCTGTATGCATTTGCTAAGAACACTAATGGGGAGAATGACGCAGAAGGATTCGAAAAGGTAGTCAACAGGAAAAGACATGCAAAGAGAAACCCTCGACCGGAAGTGCATAAGAAACCATAGACCCAGAATAAGTTTAAGGCTTTGAACAAGGTCAATGAGAAAGGGACAAGTGATGAGGTGGGCAGTCAATCGATAAATAAGGAGCATGAAAAGGATGGCACAAAACTCACAACACCTAATCCAAAGACTGAAGAGGAAATGACTCGGGGTGATGAAAGGCAGGGGGAGGAGGTGGAGGATATGGATATAGGGGAGTTAGACCTAGATGGGATCGAGCAAGCTTGCGTAGACCCAAAATCAGGGTACATTCCTTTTCAACAAGTATCACTCTTAAGAGAGGCTATCATCACATCTAAGAGAAAGAATACATTAGGAGTGGTTTCAGAATCCCTAAAGCTCTCTGAGGGAAAAATACAAGGGAGACGTAGTAATGCCCAGAGGATCCAAGAATCAGGGGGTAAACTGGTTGCATCAAGGCAATATCAAACCATTGAGGATTCCTTTCTCGCCATATCAAAATCTCATGCATGAAAGTGCTATCCTGGAATGTAAGAACCTATAACAGCCAACTCAAAAAAAGAATGATAAAAAGGAAAATAGAAGTGGAGAAACCCTCAATCCTCTTTCTCCAAGAAACAAAATGCAACAACGAAGAACTGAAGAAGATAAGAAGACACATTTGGAAAGGCTCGGAGATGATAGCGGTGGATGCGAGGGGGTGGAAGGAGGGCTTGGTATTCTATGGAACCCATGGGTACTAAGCCTCTCAGTCTTTGTGGATTTTCCCCATTCCCTCTCCGCCCACTTTCACGTCCTCGACTCCTCAGTCTGAGGGGTAATGACGAACGTTTATGGGCCTTTTCAAATGGCCTTGAAACCATCATTTTTAGAAGGCATCTAGAACATCAAGAATTGGGTGGGGGAAAAGCATTGGGTGTTAGGCGAGGACTTCAATCTGATCAAGAATGTGGGGGAGAAGAAAGGGGGTATCGGGACCCTCAGTAGTATAAGTGAACGATTTAATGAAGTGATTGAAGATCTGAACATGGTGGATGTGCAGACTACCAACAACCTACATAACTGGCATAAAAAATGAGCTGGCTCCTATTGGGCCACTAATATATTATTATTATTATCACTTTTTAACACCTATTTCATCCATTTCTACTCTTCTTTATCATTTCATTTATCATAATTTATCATATAATTCCATTTTATATCTATTTATGCTCTTATGGAAAAATATTATTTCTTCTCCTTTATTTTTAATAAATTGATGATTATGCATGATTTTACCAATTATGGTTTATTAATAAATTTGTTGTAACATCACTCACCATTTTAGCCTCCAAGATATTTTCCAAATTGCAGAGTTGATCTCCAGCTCATCATTAAATATGCCAACTTAGAAATTCACTGGAATAAGAAGTGACAGTTTTTCATTGGACGTATTGGGAAAATGGAAAATAATATGGAAAATCCGAAACATGGGTTTTGTCCAGAACGGACCAAATTAACTTTTAAAGAATAGGTTGCCCAAATTTGGCCTGTATTGAGAGAAACGAAAGGTTCTCTGAGGATGATTGTCCCATATTCACTGTTGTGGTCGTTTTCCAAATTCTTCTAGTTGCAATACCAAATTCAACCTTTTCCTATTAAATGATTGATGGAAGGATATTTCAGATATGATCTTCCTAATCAATTGGTTGTGAGCAATCAAATTTTGTAATAGGAATAATTTTTAATCATATCAGTTGTAACTTCTCTTTTCTCTGTGTGTATTTAAATCAGAATAGAGATCAGAGAAGGGGGGGTTATTATGGGGATTCATGATGGATGATTAGAGAGAGAATTATATGGATTATTATATTAGAGATAAATAGGATAGGATAGGAGGAATGGGAGAATTACTATTGAAATTATAACTTTGATCATCGACTCTCACTGTTGAAGCAGAGCATGAACTTACTGTAAATATTATGCAATAATGAATATATAAAAACAGTTGTAGTTCCTTCACATCTCCTGAAGTAATCCGACAGTATTCACCAGCGGCTAAGGGCCCGGCTCTTGGTGGATGTACTTGTCGTTCCTGTACCATACAGTGTGGTTTGCCTTATTTCTGATTTCTACAAGTGTGGTTTGTTTAATTATTACTTTCTACAATTGAATTGTGTTGATGTTCTTTTCCCTCATAACAATATCATTGTTTTCTACAAGTATATTGTTGTGTTGCTCGTTCTAATTACAGAGCTTCGCTGTTCATTTCAGTAACTTAGTTTTGTTGTTCATTGTAGTCACATAAGCGTTGTCATCTATTTCTATTATATAGCGTTGCTTCTCATTTACTTTCTGCAATCATTTAGTTTTGCCTTTTAGCATTCTTACCGTTAGCATAATTATCTCATTTCCATCAGTTGCAGTAGCATTATTGATTTAATTCATTGCCATTTCCAATTGGTTATTTACTGTGTTGTGTGTGAGATCAAAAACTGTAAAGAACATTGGCTATTGCTGTCAAAGCTCTCATATTGAGGATCTTATTTATGCTTGATTAGTTTACATCAGTTAAAAGAGGAATGAGTTATTGCTATTGTATCCTCGACTGATAATTGTTGTTACTTTGCTGAATGAATGATTTAGTTTTAGAGCATTGAGTTTCCTTTAGTTGCAAGTGGGATTTATTAAAAGCATCTGTTTATTCTTGTATTTGAAAGATCTACACTACATTTTAATAAACATTACTCTCTGGGATTATAGCGTGCACATATTGTGTACACTCTTGAAATAAGAGGACTTGCCCGGGTTGATAATTAATTTGAGATAAATAGGAGTTTTAAAAGACACCTTTTAGCACCCAACATTTTGGCACCGTTCCCGGGAGAGTGTTTCCATTTCATAAAGGGTGATGTGTGTTTGATGTATGTTTGTTGTGAAAGAATTAGGTATTAAAAACGGAAGGTAAGAACTTGTGTAACAAGCAAGTAAAGCACTTGCTCCTCCGCCCGCTTTCCAGCATAATTTTTAGGAATTTAAGGTAGAAATGAACGTTTGTATTTTAGAGGTAGAAATTTTGAAAAAAATCTTGTAATTCCACTCGAGTTGTGATGTAAGCACCACCCATTTCACTAACCAATTGAAAGGAACATTGGAAGGAGGATCCTTAAATAAAAATATGAAGAACATCTTCTATTATGGTAAGAAATGGCTCACATTTCAACTTTTGAATTCCCTATCAAAGATCTAGGAGGAGTGACACAAATGCACATAATTCCCCCATCGTCTCTACCAAATTTCATGGTTTGAAAAATGAAGATCCAGATACATTCTTATTTGAGTTTGAAATACTTTGTAGAGGATATGATTATTGTACTAATGATCGAAGGTTGAAAGTGTTTCCTCTTACTCTAAAAGGAGCAACTCTCTGATGGTTCATGAACCTTGGTGGGAACTACATCCAAACATGGGAGGACATGAAGAACATATTCTTGAAGAAGTACCAAGACTACTGCAAATCCAATGAAGATATTTTCGGTATGATACAAGGGGAAGATGAAAGCTTGGAGGACTATGTAGAGAGATTTCAATATAACCTTCAAAAATCAGAGCATAAGCATTTGAAAAAACAGATCTTGAAAACACTCCTTCGTAAAGGAATCAAAGATGATTTTTTAGAACTCGTAAATCTGATAGGAAAAGGTGATTTTTTTCAGTTATCATATGATGATGTTTGTGAATTGTGCATAAGGTATTCAAGAGTAATTTCCAAGGCTGGTAAGAATTATAGAGAAGTTTCTTCTTTCTTTTCCAAATTTACTACAAGAACAAGAGACATAAGAGCTTAAATCAATGTTTTATTTGAAAATTTTAAATATAATTTCATTAGCTCTCTAAATTCACAATTGAATGTTTTGCAGGTTCAGAAAAATCAAGAATTTGATGAAGTGTTTTGCCCTCATTACCGAAAGGAGCATCCCATAGATATTTTTTCTTCCTTATCTAGGATGGAAGTAGCATATCAAAGAGATGGGAAAGCTGCAACAAGGTCAAAACCATGGAAATCGTGGCCTACAGGTATGGTTCAAAACACTTCCTCTCCATTCTCTTACTTGCATAATCCATTATAGAATACTCATTTGTTAGGGAAACCATGCCAATCTCAATATAACCACCACCAATATTGTCTACAAGTTTGGCATGGTTCATATTATGATAGCATGGCTACTCTCCCTCATCTTGTAGCATAAACACATCTTCCAGCTCTTCCACAACATCTTGCTTGCCTATCAAAATCATCCATTCAACCCAATCAACTACATCATTAAAATACTCCATTTCCTTAATAAACCAGTACAACATGCTTACAGTGTTGAACTGCAAAATTTATCCACCCTTCCCACCGATTCTATCTCACATGCATCATTGGAGAAAACTTATACTGAGATTCAGAATGTATTAAATCCAAAAATTGTAGAGGTTATGAAAGAAAATGAGGTTTCTTCTAGCCTGCATCAACAAGCTGTTTTAAACACTCAAGAACTTCATGATATGACGGCTATGGAAAATCAAGAAAGTAATGGATACATTGAATATTGGTTTCACTCCATTTGTTTGCAGCATCACTCCATACATCAACAATTTTTGGCACCATCTTTTCAAGGGAAGTTGGCTTCTCATATCCTACTATTTATTAATCTGCATTTTTCAAATTTAGGTATGTACATAATAGAAGCCTTATTTCGAAAATGGCTCCACTGGAAGTACTATTATACGTAAGAATATTCAATTTTCAAAGAAGAGTAGGAAATAAATAAATAAGGACATAAATAAATACATTTTTATTATTATGTAAAAAATGAAATTGTTTTTGTTGCAACACGCTGTGAGTATCAACATCAGTGATAAATATTTTAATTTATTTGTGTATGTATATGTATTATATTGAAAAAAAAATTTCTACAAACACTCATATTCATTTTTATCACCAATATGAAAAAATTTCTTGAATATCATATTTTTTGGCCTGTGGGCTTGATAAAATTTCTAAAAATAGAGTTGGGACAGTCATGTTTTGAGGGACCAAAAGTGAATATTTTCAAAACCTGTTTCTATCTTAAGTATCTCTTGATTTCTACTTTCCAACCCAATTTGAATCAGTCCATTTGGATTTGAAACGAAAAAGTTGGAACCAAAACATTGACAGGGCGTCTAGTAGGCAGCTCAGGAACAAAGTCAGGACAGTCATGTTTTGAGGGACCAAAAATGAATATTTTAAAAATATGTTTCTATCCTACGTAGCCCTTGATTTTTACCTTCCAACCCAATTTTAATCACTCCATTTGGATTTGAAACGAAAAAGTTAGAACCAAAACATTGACAAGGTGTCTAGTAGGTAGCTCAGGAACAGAGTTGGGACAACGATTTTTTAGAGGCCTAAATGACTATATTTTTAAAACTTGATTTTATGGTATATTCCTCTATGAATATAGTTTACAACGCAATTTTAATCACTCAATTTTGATATCATATGAGGAATTTATGACCAAAATACTGACTACTTATCATAAATCAGCACTCTTGAAACATTGTTTTCTCAGTTGTTCACTAGCGTATTTGACCCATCAATTCTTCTTGTCTTCAAAACCTATTTATATTGGAGATAAAAAAATGAATCTAATTTCATTTCCAATTTGAATCAGCGTAATCCATCATCAAATGAAAAATATATGCTTAAAATATCCATTGTTGGTCTAAGATAGATAATCGAAAATGACTCTGTTATGCAGGTTGTTCTAAGTAACATTGACATATCATATCATAGAATTTTTAAAACCTATTTTTATTGGAGATATACCTTTGAATTAGCTTTCATTTGGCTTTATAATCACTCAATTTCGTCGAAAAACAAAGAAGTTGTGATTAAAACACTGCAGGTTTGCATGATTGGCCACTGCACTCTCGCACATGACAAAAAAACAATTTGTTATTTTCTCTGTGGATTTGTTATACAGAGTAACTACTTGTTGTTTTTTTTGCATAATTCTTGGATTATGGGAGCCCAATAACCTCTCTTTCTCCATGATTTAATGTTTTATTGCAGGTAGACACTCGTTTTTTTGCAGGTCCTAGAAGAATAAAGAAGGTCAATTTATGGACGAGCGATTCTTGAAAGAAATTTTAATGAAACAAGGGAATTTCATCTGATTCATTACCTAATTAATAGATTCATAACAAAAAAAAAAATGAATAACTGATTCCCATTTTGAATATTCATGTCACTGTTGTCAATACATTTTTCCAAAAGATCATTTTTTCCATTGACAGATTGATATTCCCTTAGGAAATAACCTCATAGTTGTTGTAACTTAACTTATTTATTTATGATCCTGTTTTTAAATAAAGTGTTGTTTCTTTTCTGATTTATCTTATGTTTTTGTGTTTTAGGTGTTGATTCCTTCAAATTGCAGTTTCCGCTCCATTGGCGATTGAACAATGAGGACCCCACCATGCAAGTTTCAATTGCAAAAGGCAATCCTTCGGCAACTTCATTTCTGTAAAAAGTTATTTCTTTTTAAACTGTAAATATGATTGTTTTATCTGTTTTTCTTTATTTGTTTTTGGTTGTAAATATGATTTCTTTTCTCTGTTTTTCTATAAATATGATTGCTTTTCTCTATTTTTCTATAAATATGATTTCTTTTCTCTGTTTTTCTGTAAATACAATTGTTTTTTCTTGTTTTTCTCTATTTCTTTTCCTTTTACAATTTTATTTTTTTTGTTTAGAGTAGTAGGGATGATTGCTTTGATGTTCCCTACAGGGAACACCAAGTTTCGCTTGTTTGTCTTTTTGTTGTTCCTCTTAAGGAACAACAGTTTCGCGTGTTTGTCTTTTTGATGTTCCATTTAAGGAATAGCTATTGTACCTCTCAAGGAATAGTAGTCGTTCCATTTAAGGAACAACAGTTTCACGTATTTGTCTTTTTGTTGTTCCATTTAAGGAACAACTGTTGTTCCTCTTAAGGAACAGCAATCGTTCCATTTAAGGAACAACAGTTTCGCGAGTTGATTTTTTTGCTGTTCCTTTTAAGGAACAACACTTTTTTGTGTATTTTTTGTTGTTGTTCCTTTTAAGGAACAACACTTTTTTTGGGTGTATTTTTTGTAGTTCCTTTTAAGGAACAACAATTTTTTTGGGTGTATTTTTTCTGTTCCTTAAAAGGAACAACACTTTTTTGAGTGTTTTTGTTATTCCTTCAAGGGAAAAACACTTTGGGAATATTTTCGAGAACAACCCTTCCTCCCTCTTGTGCGATTATTCCTAATTCATCTCAACCACATTTTATTGATTCCCTTGCATCGCATGAAGTACAATAATTTTATGAGGACAAAAATTATGGAGTCTATTGAAGCAAGTGAATATCCTTGATGTTATGATCTTTAACAAAACAGCTTCTTGATGATAGGTTTTTTTAAAAACAAACAAAAGGGACAATTATTTATATATTACTTTACTGTATTGATTTCTGTTGTATATGATACTGATTGATCATCTTTACCATGCTAGTTCCACTTCTCCTGGCTACAATTCTCTCTATCTATTATAAGTAATATTATGGGTATATTTTCTTTCTATTGACATGTTCAAACTTCTTCCACCATCCCCACTCTTAAGGAGTACTAAGCCTCCCTCTATTTATCATAAAAGGTGTAAAAACAACAAAATCTTGTCTACAAATAGAGGATAAGGGGTCTCATTAAAGAGCCAGCCTACCATGTTCATAAGGTTGTAGCGAAGTGACATTCCCACTATGGCCACCACACTAGGGTTATGATCCATTGGATAGCCACAATATCCTTGGAACAGGAGGTCTCATCACGAGCCGACCTGATCACTTTTGCTACTTCCCAGTGAATGGAAGTGTGGTTATCTGGTTACCACGCCAGCACACTGATATCTTCTATAGAACAATAATGGAATTATCCAACTATAAATTGAGGATCCTGGCTCATATGGGTTAAAAAAGCAACCCTGTCGAGGCTATGGACGCCTGTTGGTAGCAAAGGCTCTGCTTATGGTATTGAAGTTCTATTTTCAACATCAATAATTATTATAACACCCTCTTCCTACTTTTCTTTTTATTGGAGAGATTATTTCCCTAATTTCTCCCTACTATGAACCTTTATGCATGAGTTAATGTTTTTTAATCAATCATATCATTTTCAGATAGAATATCGTGAGAAAGGTATCTTTTCTTGCATATTGTTGTCCTTTTTACTTACCACATTACCTATCATCAATCCAAGCATCTTTTCTCTTATTCATAACTATATTTATACACTCTGCCCTCATTATAACCATACCTCTTGTTGTCCTATCATTTGATATGTGTACTTTGCTTCGTTTACTGTTGTATTGTTTGTTCCCTTGCCTTGTCGTCAGCACAATACTTTTTCTATGCTTTATGGTCATGGAATCCCTTTTTCAATTGGAAGGGGGAATGTATGCATTATGGATAGCATGCGATATAAGTACAACATTCTTCCATAATTTGTTGATTTGCCACAATATTCATACTGCATTTCTACAGAATTTTTTCTGATTGAACTTTTGGCATACATCTTATCCATTGCTCTTCAAAATTAACACTGTGGATTCAAGAAAATTTCATGCAGAATCGTGATTTGGTTACAGGAGAACAACAAGTATGGGGGGGGGGGATTCTATTCGCAGCATGACCACACTATTGCAACTAATAGCAAAGGCTCGCGCAACTCGCGAATGCACACAATTATTCAGACATGATATGCTTACATGGCTTCCACCTTTTGCATCACTTTTAATATCCACTCAGCCTACATCAGCTTCAACAAAGGCCAGTCCCTACATGTCATTCCATATTTTTTTCGGAGGTAACACTTGAGGTAAAATAGCATAATTTTCTGGTTTATTACGAATTTAAAAGAATTTCATGAAAATCCATTGAGCATTATTTATCATCATTCATTCCACATATTTACCACTTCCCATTTTTCAGAGACATATCATCTTTCAGTTTGGGGGAGTGTTGCTTTCCTTCATTTCTTTCTTATGACCATGTCACTAATATTCTTTATCATCCATTGATATTCTTATTCATTCTCAACACCTCCCTTATTCCATGTTGTTTTACATCAAGCATAGATTTTAACAGATTGTAGCAACCACCTCTCTTTGTTTTCTAGCATTGCATGAGGACATGCTAATTCTTCAATTTGGGAGAGGAATTGCTACACATGATGGATGTTTTCTACTTTCTTTCTTGTTAAAGGCATACAAATTCATTTTTATACAGTGCAGAAATTGATTTGCATATATCTTTAAAACTATGAACTGAATTCTTGTGATTTCTAGATAACAAAGAGGTATCATTAAAATACACAAACCTAGATAATTTCACGTTAAATTAGTTCATAAAATTTCGAAAATTATGCACTATCACCTACAGCCATTTTGTTTATATCTCATGATCCATGCATCAAAACGATCTGATTTTTGAGAAAATAGTTAATGAAGTTTGTTGTTACTTATATCACATTTTTTTGCAACTTCATATACATATTGTTGAACATCAACTGTAAAAATTGTTATGCCTTCATCAAGATTGCTAAAATTGAATATTCATTATTTGAGGAAAAATTCATTTGTTCCATCCATTTCATGGGTTGGGATGAACAATTTTTTTTTTCTTCGTTAACACATGGGTTTTGTCTTTAGGTTGCATGTAGACATGTAATATATTCAGTTTGGGGGTATGTTGGGCCACTAATATGTTATTATTATTATCACTTTTTAACACTTATTTCATCCATTTCTACTCTTCTTTATCATGTCATTTATCATAATTTATCAAATAATTCCATTTTATAATTATTTATGCTCTTATAGATAAATATTATTTCTTCTCCTTTATTTTTAATAAATTGATGATTATGCATGATTTTACCAATTATGGTTTATTAATAAATTTTTTGTAACATCACTCCCCATTTTAGCCTCCAAGATACTTTCTAGATTGTAGAGTTGCTCTCCAGTTCATCATTAAATATGCCAAATCAGAAATTCGCTGGAATAAGAAGTGACAGTTTTACATTGGATGTATTTGGGAAATGGAGAATAATATAGAAAATCCGAAACATGGGTTTTGTCCAGAACGGACCAAATTAACTTTATCGAATAACAGTTTGCCCAAATTCGGCCTTTATTGAGAGAAACGGAAGGTTCTCTGAGGATGAGTTTTCCCAGATTTGTTGTGTGGCCGTTTTCCAAATTCTTCCAGTTGCAATACCAAATTCGACTTGTTCCTATTAAATGATTGATGGAAGGATATTTCAGATATGATCTTGCTGATCAATTGGTTGTGAGAAATCCAATTTTGTAATAGGAATCATTTTTAATCATATCGGTTGTAACTTCTCTTTTCTCTCTGTGTATTTAAATCAGAACAAAGATTGGAGAAGGGGGGTTATTATGGGGATTCATGATGGATTATTAGATTAGAGATAGATAGGATATGATAGGAGGAATGGGAGAATTACTATTGAAATTTTAACTTTGATCATCGACTCTCGTTGTTGAAGCAGAGCACGAACTTGTTGTAACGATTATGCAATAATGAATATATAAAAACAGTTGTAGTTCCTTCGCATCTCTTGAAGTGATCCGGCAGTATTCACTGGCGGCTAAAGGCCCGGCTCTTGGTGGATCTACTTGTTGTTCCTGTACCATACAGTGTGGTTTGCCTTATTTCTGATTTCTGCAAGTGTGGTTTGTTTAATGATGACTTTCTGCAATTGAATTGCGTTGTTGTTTTCCTTCATAACAAGATCATTGCTTTCTACAAGTATATTGTTGTGTTGCTCATTCTAATTACAGAGCTTCACTATTCATTTTAGTAACTTAGTTTTGTTGTTCATTGCAGTCACATAAGTGTTGCTGTCTATTTCTATTATATAGCGTTGCTACTCATTTACTTTATGCAATCATTTAGTTTTGGCTTTAGCATTCTTACAGTTAGCATAATTATCTCATTTCCATCAGTTGCAGTAGCATTATTGATTTAATTCATTGCCATTTCTAATTGGTTATTTAGTGTGTTGTGTGTGAGATCAACAACTATAAAGAACATTGGCTACTGTTGTCAAAGCTCTCAGATTGAGGATCTTATTTATGCTTGATTAGTTTACATCAGTTAAAAGAGGAATGAGTTATTGCTACTGTATCCTCAACTGATAATTGATGTTACTTTGCTGAATGAATGATTTAGTTTTAGAGCATTGAGTTTCCTTTAGTTGCAAGTGGGATTTATTAAAAGCATCCATTTATTCTTGTATTTGAAAGATCTATACTACATTTTAAGAAACATTACTCTCTGGGATTATAGCGTGCACATATTGTGTACACTCTTGAAATAATAGGACTTTCCCGAGTTGATCATTAATGTGGGATACATAGGAGTTTTAAAAGGTACCTTTTAGCACCCAACAGCTCCCGGCACATCGCCTCTCATCTAGATCGATTCCTTGTATCAGAATATTTTTTTGATGGGGGGTGGAGAGGTAGGGGCCATTGTCCTCTCGGCTATAGGGTCAGACCACTGGTTTATCTATCTAGACTGTCATAGGCTAGGAGAGAATTTGAAACAACCCTTTCATTTTGATTAATTCTGGATTTCTCATCCCGATTTCGATAGACTTATCAGGGAGTGGTGGGAGGGATTTGAGGCCCCCTCAAGCTCGAAATGTATTTTCTATAGCAGAAACTAGAATTAATAAAAGAGCAACTGAGGGGATGGAACAATGAATCCTTTGGCAATATCCAAGAGGAGAAAAAGAGACTAGAAGGACATATAGAAGATCTACAGAAATGAGTGATGCCTGGAGGCTATAATGACGAGGAGAAGGAAACAAAATCCAGACTTATCCTCAAGCTTTCCCAGCATGAAAGGTAGGAGGATATCCTGTGGCAACAGAAGTCTAGAAACCTCTGGCTCAGGGAGGGGGATAGGAACACCAAGTTCTTCCACAGAGATACAATTAAACACCGTCAAGGAAACCACATAGTCAAACTAAAAACTTCCAATGGAAAATATGTGGAAATGCAATAATATCTAGAGAGAAACCTAAAACTTTTCTTCTCATAGCTACTTCAAGAGACATAGGTAGACAAAGGACTAGATATAGACAAGATCACATCCAACAAACCTCATCTAGTGTTGGCGGAGAATAATAAGATGTTGATGCACAAAATAGAAATGGTTGAGGTGGAAGAAGTGGTCAAACAGATGGAAGGATGGAAAGCATCGAGCCCCGATGGGTTTACAACCAACTTCTTTCAAAGCTGTTGGGATTTAGTGAAGGATGAATTATGGGACATTGTAGAAGAATCTTAGAAAATGGGAAGGATTATGAAGGCCTTCAACTCCACTTTACTCACCCTTATTCCAAAAGAGAAAGGAGCGAAAGAAACTAGTAAGTTCAGGCCAATTGTGTTATGTGATGTCATCTACAAAATTATCACTAAAGCAATGGAAAATAGATTAAAACCCCTACTCCCAAAGATTATTTCCTCAGGACAAGCTGGATTTGTGGAGGGAAGACATATCCTGGATGGCATCATCCTCACCCATGAGGTGATACATTCCCTGAAGAACTAGGGGAAATTGGGGATGATTCTAAAACTAGATCTGGAAAAATCCTATGAAAATTTGAGATGGAAATATATGAGACCGATGATAAAATCCTTTGGGTTTTTCCATGACTAGGAAAAATGGGTCCTTAATTTGGTATCCTCATATTTCTATTATATACTGGTAAATGGTTCTCCTTCTGATACTTTCCAGTCAATGAGGGGCATCAGATAAGGGGATCCTCTATCCCTTTTTCTGTTCATATTGATGGCAAAGGGGCTAGGTATAGCGTTGAATGCTAATCAAGAGGACGGGAGGATCCAAGGCCTTGGGATACATGAGAGAGCAACCCACCATACTCATCAATAGTTCGTGGATGATACGATGTTGATGGGTCTGTTGGGTATGTGTTATATTCTTTCCACGACTAGCCCCACGTGCTGTACATTGCGTCGGGCGCAGCAGGGGGGTCACAAGGGGGGAGGCAGCCCCCACTGTTGGGGTCCGGGGCAGCGCCCCGACGAAAATTTGTTTGGTGTGCGGACCCACTCATAGGCGGACCCACCCATGTTTTGTGCATGATTTTTCACAGGGTTTTGGGGTACGATGGTTTTCGGCCCCTGGTATTTTGTAGATCCGGTCAAGGGAACTACGGTTATGTTCTAATCTAGGGTTAATGGATTGGGGTTAATTTATGCTTCGGCATGTATATATATGTGTTGTAACACTAAAAGGAATATAATGAAAAATCAAGCTGGTTGTCCCAATTTGGGATCCAGGGAAAAATCTCTATGTTTATCTATTTTATGTTTTATGCTCTCGTTATTGTTTATTTTCTGTTATAAGATTCGTGTGTAGATAATTTCTGTTCAGGGTTAAAACCTACATTTGGTATCAGAGCTATTTCAGCTTCAAGGGGACGCCTTTGCTGCTAAGGGTTTTTTGCTCGGGCCTGAGGTAGACCCTATTCAGTGGGAGATCTGCGGGATCGATTCTTGTGGTGAAAGAAGATGGTGAGCGGCAGAAAGATAGAGATCGAGAAATTTAATGGTCAGAGTTTTGAGTTATGGAAGCTCAAGATGGAGGATCTTTTGGTGGATAAATATCAGTGGATCGCGGTAGATCCAGGTACTAAACCAACGGCAATGTCAGATGAAGACTGGAAGAAACTGGATAGGAAGGCTAAGAGCACAATACGGTTGTGTGTCTCAGATTCAGTATTGTTGAATGTATCTGGGAAAGCTACGGAAAAGAATTTGTGGGAAAAACTTGGGACTTTGTACCAATCTAAGTCTCTGGTGAATAAGTTGTTCCTGCAAAAAAAGCTATATAACCTAAGGATGAAGGATGGAGACTTGGTGACAGAGCATCTGAACGCCTTCAATACTGTGGTAAGTCAGTTGTCATCTGTTGATATTAAAATACCAGATGAAGATAAGTGCATCATTTTGTTGTGTTCTCTACCAGATTCGTGGGATAGTCTGGTTATTGCAATAGGTAGCAATACAACTACCTTGAATTTTGATGACATTGTCTCAGCCTTGTTGTCGGAGGAAATGAGACGGAGAAATATGGAGGGCCAGAATGGAGATGCCTTATCTATACGAGGAAGGTCCCAAAACAGAAACAAGAATAAGGTTTCGAGTGGGAGATCTAAATCTAGAGGGAGATCTA
This sequence comes from Pinus albicaulis, assembly GCA_034641835.2. NCBI lineage: Eukaryota > Viridiplantae > Streptophyta > Pinopsida > Pinales > Pinaceae > Pinus > Pinus albicaulis. The sequence continues at coordinate 500,656,264 of CM076573.1, forward strand.
AATCTCCTGGAAAGTTTGTAAAGGTGTGCTGGAAATGCGGAAAGGAAGGGCACTACAAAAAGGATTGCAGATCTAAAGCTCCTGAGAAAGGAAAGGGATCTGATGAAGGTCTTTCTGCAGAGGAAAAAACCACCTCGGATGAATGTGGGGATGTGTATTTGGCTTCTTCTTCAAATACACATGTAGATCATGAGTCATGGTTGATTGACTCAGGTGCATCCTTTCACTTCACTCCCCATAGGGAGTGGTTCTGCGAGTATGAGAAATATGATGGTGGTGATGTCCTCCTAGGGGATGATAGGAAGGCCAGAATCGTCGGACGTGGAAAGGTCAAGCTGAAGCTACAAGGTGGGAGGATTAGAACACTTCCTGGTGTTCTGCATATTCCTACATTGGCCAGAAATCTGATTTCTGTAAGCAAGATGGACGATGCAGGTGTAAAAACAGTGTTCGAGAAAGATGCCTGCAAGATGGTTCGGGGAGCACTGGTATTAATGCGGGGAGTTCGGACTGGAACTCTGTACAAGCTACAAGGTAGCACTGTTATTGATGGGTGTAACAGTTCTGTGGTTCCTGAAAGTGGAGTGGAAAGCCTAGCTGTCTTCGGAGAAAAGACCATGCTATGGCATCAAAGGCTTGGACATATTGGAGAGAAGGGCCTTCAGATACTGCATAGAAATGGTATGGTAGAAGGTATGTCTAATTTCTCTCTGGATTTCGATTTCTGTGAACATTGTGTATATGGGAAACAGAATCGGGTGAGTTTTCCTTCTGGTGCTAAGAGGGCAAACAAGATATTAGAACTTGTGCACAGTGATGTGTTTGGGCCTGTGTCAGTTCCATCACTGGGAAAGTCTGTGTACTATTTTTCATTCATAGATGACTTCTCAAGGAATACATGGATATATTTCTTGAGGAAGAAATCTGAAGTCTTTGACAAATTTAAAGAATTTAAGGCTCTGGTGGAAAACCAGACAGAGAAGAAGATAAAGGCGTTGAGGACAGATAATGGTGGGGAGTTATGCAAGAAGGAATTTGAAGAGTTCTGTAAGAAGTGTGGTATAGCACGGCAGAAGACTACTCCATACACACCTCAACAAAATGGAGTTGCAGAAAGAATGAACAGAACACTGATGGAAAAGGCAAGAAGCATGCTCAGTGGTACCGGGTTAGGACAAGAATTCTGGGCAGAGGTAGTGGAGACTTCATTTTACTTAGTTAACAGATCACCTTCATCGGTGTTGGAGGATAAGACTCCACATGAGGTATGGACTAGTAAGAAACCATCTCTTTCACATCTAAGGGTATTTGGATGTGATGCATATGTACATTTTCCAAAGGAGAAAAGGACCAAGTTGGATAATAAATCTGAAAGGTGCATCTTTATTGGGTATAAGGATGGTTTAAAGGGTTACAAGCTTTGGAGCCCAGAAACAAGGAAGGTTGTGTACAGCCGAGATGTGGTGTTTAGAGAGGTGAAAGATGTTGTTACACATGAAGTCCTACCAAAGGAACCTGAGAAGATAGAGTTTGAGCTAAAGGAGGATGAATCAGACTCTACAACAGAAGAAGATTCAGAAGAGGAAGAGCCACAAACTCCAGCTTTAAGAAGATCAGTTCGGGAAAGAAGGCAACCAGAAAGGTATAGTCCATCTGATTTCTGTTCAGGTTTTGCCTTAACTATAACTGATGATGATCCCAGAACTGTCAGGGAGGCAGTAGATTCCTGGGATGGAAAACTCTGGAAGGAGGCCATGGTTGATGAAATGGAATCCTTGCACAAAAATGAGGCATGGGATCTAGTGGAGTTTCCGGCTGGAAGGAAGCCCATTGGGAGAAAATGGGTGTTTAAGAAGAAGATGAATGTAGAAGGTGTTAGCCCCCCTATGAAATTCTTGACAAGCAAGCTGGGGGCTAGATTATTGTGGAGCCTTCAAGGAATGCCTCTCCCCCTGAAAAGCCATCCTCCTTGAAGTCTCTCTATGCTTTGCACTATGCAGATGTCCTCTGCTGAATTTCTGTTTCAAAAAGCCTGTTTCTACCCCTTACCCCTGCAAATTCTCCCTCTTTAACCTTTGTCCCCCTTCGAATTCCACCCATACTCATTTATTTGACCTAATTCACCCATCATCCTTCTATCCTTAACCTTGGATGGCCCTAAAACGTATTAAAAATGTGCAAAAATCATATATTTTGTCTATCGGGCCTTAGCTCCTCCGGCCATAGCCCCGTCCCCCATTCCTCCATGAAACCTTGCGCCGTGACCAACGCGCTAACCCCGAAGGTGCTGGTCCCATGGGTTTTTCGGGCGCGTCCTCGATCGTCGATCTTGACAGATCGGATGGCCACCATTTAATCCGCAGCTCCCCGTGTTTCCTGTCCATTTCCTACATCGTTCCATCGTCATCCATTTCATGATTGATCCGATTACGCGAAGCCCATCCGCCCTGTGGTCCCCGCTTCCACTATTCCGAAACCGCCTATTTATTCCGCACCGCCTTTGGGTGGAGGGTGGTTTTTATCCATCGGCCAGCGATTCCATACAGCTGCCGCCGTGTGTCCTTTGTACGACGGCAAAACCACCCGTCTCCCACGCATTATTTTTTGGTCCAAACCTCGCAGCGAAATTAACAACGACGGTTAGATCTTAAGCGCCCCATCCAACGGTCATCGTTCATCTGAGCTGCTCACCCATTAATCTGTCTCCGCCATGCCTGCTGGCCCACCGTCTATCGCCCTCCGTCGTCGATCCCCACCATGATCGATGGTCAGGATTTGTCTATCCACCATTGACCATCCCGCCACGTCACCCCTGCCACGTGTGTCCATCGTACCCTCGTTCATGTTGTTGCATATATTCGCCCAAATTCGTGTTTTTTAAGGTTTTTTCAGCAAAATTCGCTCCGCAGACCGCCATCTCCACCAGTTCAGCGTCTTCATGGTCGTCTTCCACATCCACACCGCATCCATGTCCCCATCCATGTTTCCTCTTCACAGGTTTCAAGTTTTTTCAGGGTATCAATCACGGAAAGCCGCCACGGCTCAACAACTCTGTCACACAAGCAGAAGACGCAGAAGGGACCATATACAGAGACCCAATTAATGAAGAAGGGCTCGAGGTGGCGTTTCGACGTGACTGTGATCAAAGGATAGGGTTGAAAACCTGTCAATATTCTCTAGAGCCATTAAAGGAGCAGAGTGCCCGGTCAGAATGGTTTGTGGGAGCGGCAAAGAGGAATCATGAAGGAAATCAAAGAGTTAAAGCGTCAAATTGGAGATTTCAAAGACTCAATCTAGTTTTTTAGAGGCGAAGTACCAGATCCAAAACCCCGAGGATCAATCAAAAGGTCCTACGCACAGTAAAAGGTAATATCAGGGTTCATTCATCAGCAAAGTGTTTTTCTTCATCAAGTACAGGGCGCCCATACTTCTTTTATTATGCACCGTGTCCCTGAAGGAATTCCCATCCTAATGGCAGTTCGAGACCATCAGAACATTTATGTAGCAGACTTCTCAACAGTCCATTTGCTCTTTTTTTATTCACCGCTAGTACAGCAGAACGCCACAGCCGAAATATGTCCAAGTCATACCCAGAGAAGATCACTCCTGCATAAAGTGGTGACAGAGATTAAATACGCAGCAGTCAAACAGAATGGGTTTCGACCCTGCATTCATTTTGTGTTTAATGTTACATTTAGTGTTCACCTACCACCTCAGTCAATCTTATGTTCATCATCTACTATAAAGCACAAAAGGAAATTATTGTAGGGGTTGTTGATTGGATATCAGTAGATTGCAAGCATTTTCCTCTTGAGACAAGTTCTCTGTGTAATATTGTAAGATAGGCTGAGATTGGATGTATTCAGACTGAATGTTCAAGATGTGGGCAATGATGTACCTGATTGGTGTTGTTTTTAATATGACAAGCACATTTCTTTGGATCCTGATCTAAAGCAGCTGGTGATGTTTTCCTCTCTCTGTATTTGTGATTGACTTGCTTTCATTTCATTACGTTTCTTCAGGCTCGCATCAGAAGTTTGGCATAATATTTACCCTTGATAGGTACCTTATGTTGCTGCTCTCCCAGCCTTTTATGTTTTCTTCTTATATGTGTATCTAAATATTGATTTCAATTGGTTTAACCAGTGTAGTGGATGTTATTGCCTGCTCTCTGACGTATGAATTAATGAAATCTGTGTTTAGATATTCCTGTTTGGACTTAGTTGGATGAGTTGAGAACACTAGGAGGTCTAGAACCCTGTCTCTGCCTCACTAGGATCTTTCCATCTCTTTAAGCCTTTCTAAGATCCCTTGTCCTGCCTCTAATTTTGTCCAAGCAGGTCTGGAGTTAAATGACCTCTGACCTGATCTATAGACAGAATTGGATGGTTCTCCTCCTTTCATTTTCAGTCCTTAATGTTCCATTCCACCCTTCATTTTAAAGATCCAAATGTTTTGGATGACTAGCCCAACTAAAACTTGCACATTGAACACAAGTAAACCCTTCCTTGACTCCATTGCCCAATGGCCTTGATGTTCCCTTAGTTATCTATCTTTGCCTAGTTTCCTCTTTGCTCATCCTTGTCTTATATTGGACCTTTTCTTTCCTGATTCCCAACAACCAAACATAAACAATCAAACAAACAAACCCTGTACCTATAACTAGCCTAAAACCTTAACATTTGAGCTTCAAAGACATAAAACCTTTGACTATCATAGAGAGATCCCTCTCTGGACCTAGGAAGGCTAGATCCTAAGGTCTGAAAGTGGTTCTATGTTGTCTCATCTTTTGGTCTTGTCAACCTGGCCAAAACATGGGAACCCCAACAGAAGGCAAGGTGGAGAAATACAAAGCTCGGTTGGTAGAAAAAGGTTATTCCCAAGTGCCGGGAATTGATTTTGGTGATATTTTCTCTCCTGTTGCCAAAGTTACTTCTATTAGATTACTTTTATCTATTGTTGCTGCATTTGATTTTGAGATAGAATAGATGGATGTGAAGACAACATTTCTTCACGGGGATCTAGAGGAGGAGATCTACATGAAGAAACCCGAAGGCTTTATGGTGAAGGGTAAGAAAGAACTGGTATGCAGGTTGAAGAAGTCTTTGTATGGGTTAAAACAGTCACCAAGGATGTGGTATCAGAAATTTGATACCTATATACGGGGACTTGGCTTCACCAGAAGCAAGGAGGATCAATGTGTTTATTTTAAATTAATTGGTGACCGTGTTATTTATTTGGTCTTGTATGTGGATGATATGTTGTTGATTGGAAATGACAAAGAAATTATCCAAGATTTGAAGACCCAACTGTTCTCCAAATTCGACATGAAGGATCTTGGTGCTGCAAACTATATTTTGGGTATGGAAATTAAGAGAGATCGGGCAAAGAGGATGCTCTGGTTAAACCAGAGGAAGTATGTCGAGACTATATTGCAGAGGTTCAATATGCAGGATAGTAAACCAGTGAGTGTTCCTATTCTTGTAGGTGCAAAGTTGTCTGCTGAACAGTGTCCCAAGACATAAGAAGAAGAGGAGGATATGTCCTGTGTTCCATATGCAAGTGCAGTGGGTAGCCTGATGTATGCAATGGTCTGTACTAGACCAGACATTGCACATGTAGTGGGATTATTGAGCAGGTTTATGTCAAACCCATGGAAGGAGCATTGGACAGCAGTGAAGCGGGTTTTCAGATATTTACGTGGCACTAGTGATTATGGCTTGTTCTACCAGGGAAGACCAGGATTGGAAAGAATGTTGGACATTTGTGGTTTTGTTGATGCATACTAGGCTGGAGATCTGGACCAAAGAAGATCTAAAAGTGGGTATGTGTTTAGCCTATTTGGAGGCGCAGTCAATTGGATGAGTAAAAGACAGTCTGTAGTGGCTCTTTCAACTACAGAGGTAGAATACATAGCAGCCACTCATGCAAGCAAGGAAGCAATTTGGTTGTAGAGATTGTGTTCAAGTATGGGGTTGGTACAGCAAGCTATAAGGATAGACTGTGATAGCCAAAGTGAAATTTTCTTGGCTAAGAACCCTTCTTACCATTCAAAGACAAAACACATTGATGTTCAATATCACTTTGTTAGAGATATGGTTGAGGCTAAAAGGGTGTTGCTGGTAAAGGTGGACACTTTGAAGAATGTTGCAGATGCATTGACGAAGTTTGTGAGCACTCAGAAGTTCTCTTGGTGTAGAGAGACAATGGGTGTTGAAGAATTGGCCCAATGACTAAGCTCTCCTATGGCCCCCTATGGAAAGAAAACAACAAGTGGGAGAATGTTGGGTATGTGTTATATTCTTTCCACGACTAGCCCCACGCATTGTACATTGCGTTGGGCACAGCAGGGGAGTCACAAGGTGGGAGGCAGCCCCCACTGTTGGGGTCCAGGGCAGTGCCCCAGCGAAATTTTTTTGGGAGGCAGCCCCCACTGTTGGGGGAGGCAGCCCCCACTGTTGGCTAAGAACCCTGCTTACCATTCAAAGACAAAGCATATTGATGTTCAATATCACTTTGTTAGAGATATGGTTGAGGCTAAAAGGGTGTTGCTGGTAAAGGTGGACACTTTGAAGAATGTTGCAGATGCATTGACGAAGTTTGTGAGCACTCAGAAGTTCTCTTGGTTTAGAGAAACAATGGGTGTTGAAGAATTGACTCAATGACTAAGCTCTCATGTGGCCCCCTGTGGAAAGAAAACAACAAGTGGGAGAATGTTGGGTATGTGTTATATTATTTCCATGACTAGCCCCACGCGCTGTACGTTGTGTCGGGCGTAGCAGGGGGGTCACAACGGGGGAGGCAACCCCCATTGTTGGGGTCCGGGGCAGCGCCCCAGCGAAAATTTGTTTGGTGTGTGGACCCACCCATGTTTTGTGCATGATTTTGCACATGGTTTTGGGGTACGATGGTTTCGGCCCTTGGTATTTTGTAGATCCAGTCAAGGGAACTACAATTATGTTCTAATCCAGGGTTAATGGATTCGGGTTTATGAATTCTTCGGCATGTATATATATGTGTTGTAACACTAAAAGGAATATAATGAAAAATCAAGCTGGTCATCCCAATTTGGGATCCAGGGGAAAATCTCTGTGTTTATCTATTTTATCTTTTATGCTCTCGCTATTGTTTATTTTCTGTTATAAGACTTGTGTGTAGATAATTTCTATTCAGGGTTAAAACCTATAGGGTCAAGCAGCAGTGAAAGAGGCTAGAGGCCTAAAATATATCCTGTAAGTATTCAAAAGAGCTAGCGACCTAGAGGTAAATGAAGGGAAATCACAAATCTTCTTCTTCAACAAACCGAGGGTTACTCGAAGAAACATCATCAAAATCATGAGCTTCTTAGAAGTCTCCCTCCCTTCTAAGGATTTGGGGGCTCCGCTATAGAATTCCAAGGCTCGATAGATCACTTGGAAATATATCTAAGATAAATTGATAGCCAAATTGAATATCTAGACTCATTGGGTGCTAAACCTTCCTAGAAGACTAACTTTTGTGAATTCGGTGTTGCAAGCCATGCCTATGTACCTCTTCTCGATACTAGCGACCACCAAATCGGTCCTTAAGAAGATCAGGGCCATCCAGAGAAACTTCCTCTGGGGCAGCACTGAGAATAAGCAGAAATGGACCCTGGTGAATTGGAACACAATTTGTCTCCCGAAGGCAGCAGGAGGCATGGGTCTTAGGGACCCGGAAGTAAGTAATCGGTTGTTAGGGTTGAAATTTTGGTGGCAATTGATAGCAAACAAGTCAGAACCTTGGGCAGACCTTTGGAGGATAAAATATGCTAGAGGATGGAACAGGAAGAACTTGATCAAATTCAACAAAGACCCCCCAGGATCCATAATCTGGAAGGCGGCAAATACCAACCGCAGCATAGTTAAATAAAATAGCTTCCAGGAAATAGGGGATGGCGAGTAGGCATACTTATTCAGGGATGCATGGAAACAACTACCTTGCTTCCAAGGGCGGGTGGAAATTCCAAGGCTCCAAGAACAACTGAAAAGGGAAGGCTTGACTAGACTCAAGGATTTCTGGGGCATTGAAGTTGAAGGTAACCCTTATCGCCATTGGAGGAATGATGAGTGGTTCAAGACGCGATGTCCAGGAGAAAACATAAGTACCTTAATACATGAGCTAAGAGAATGGAAGATAAAAAAGAGTCAACACCGCGATAAAATCACATGGGGATACAAACTAGCTGGTTAGTTCAACATCAAAGAAACATTTGGCATAGTTTGGAATCATCAAATGCAACCATTTGAGAAAAAATGGAGAAAAATTTGGAACTTAGGTCTCTAGCCTAAAATATCCACCTTCCTCTAGTTTCTTCCGAATGAAAGAATGTTGACATGGGAGAACCTTCACAAGAGGGGGATGGAAAGGACTTCAGTCTGTGTTTTATGCCTATCAGAAGAAGAGACCATGAAGCACTTGTTCGATGAGTGTAGATGGACCTCTAAAGTCTAGATGATGGGAGAGAAGATCTTAAAAAGGTCTAGCAGGGTCCCAAGATGTCCGGCTAATATGATCATCAACTGGGAGGCAGATTCCTCCAAGAGTATACTATTAAATAGAATATGGGAGCTAGCCCTGGGGTTCTTGTTATGGGAGATATGAAAAGAAATAAATCACCATAAGGAAAGAAGAGAATGAAAGAGGAATTCTAGGAAAGCATCCAAGTCCATGTGCATGAAAACCTAGGGCTCAGGAGATGGGGAACGGATGACCTCAAGACCAGCAGGGAGGAACTTAAGATGCTTCACGAATGGAAGGTAATGGAATTACTGTAGTATATTGGAAAAAATGATAAGGGATCGGCTTTTCCTCCGAGCGCGGACACTTGGGAACCCCCGAAAGAGCATATTTTCAAGTTGAATTTCGATGGGGCCTCAAAAGGAAACCCAGGTGTAGCGAGGCATAGTGGAGTAATTCAGGATAGTCATGGGGAGATTCAAGGAATCTCTTGGGGGTATTTGGTGGAGACCTCCAATAATGTATCAAATCTTGACTGGCTACTGGCTGGGCAAGAATTGGCAATCCAAGATCAGTGGTCTCCTATGATAATCAAGGGATATTCCAGAATCATTATTGATCTAGCTCGCAGACTTCTTAATGGGTCACAGGCGAGTAAGATTACCTGAAAATGGAAGATGAAAAATAGCTTGGAAGGCCTGATTTCCCTCCTTTGGTGCACTTGGAGGTCAAGCTCAACCATGTGAGGCGAAAATAAAATGGTCTCGTAGACCTGCTAGCCAACCATGGAGTCCAAGTGAGAGAAGAAATTCAATCAAGTAAATGGGGAGATGTGGCATAATCAGACCTCAAGGAAAGGTGCAAGTGGATAAAGAGGAGAGATTAGGGGTGCCCTGGATGTGGGTGATGATGCCACACAAAAGGCAGGAGGGGTGCTATGCGCTCACCACGAGGTTGAGCACGCGGTGGAGGCACGACATCAAAAACATGGCTACATGCACACCTGGGGAGGACAATTTAAGCAGGGGAAGGACAGTGATTGCAATCAGTATTAGGCAAACCGGAAAAATGGAGGTAGAGGCGGTCCCGAGGGGGTGAGGCATCACCTCTGTTCTAGTCTGCGTGTGAGATTAGGAATTATTGCAGCAAGGTGGAGGGAAGGAAACTAAAAATATTGGAGATATCGGGAAGGATTAATATGACCATGAAGAGGCAAGGCCAACATTGTTGAAATCTAGTGAAATGGGGTGCTTAGACAGATAGGAGGTTGAGCGACACTAGAGGCCATGGAGGAGATCTGTTGATTCTCACATCAGGAGGAGAGGATGGCAGTACGCCCTCTTCTGGGTCACTGCAGAGTGGGTCAGGGAACAGGAAGCGGGAGAGAAGAGGATTTCGGGGACATAACAGGCGTGCAACCCTATCAGCCGGTGAAATGGGGAGGCAGACTAGATTGGGAGGCTCTGTTCTTCACTGAGAACGACGATGAGGATGCCTGTGCCATTTCAAAAATGGAGGTGGATCTGGTGAAGTATCTAGGTAGAGAGTATGGAAGGGGAGTCAAGGTGCACCCGGTCTGGGTGTCAAGGATCCTCCTGGGCCGTCTAATCAAGGAGAGGAGGTGCATTGGGCAAGTGATAGGGGAAAACATCAGTAGCATCAGGGAAAAAATGGATAAAATCCTCAGCAAGTTGAAGGATACCAGGCACACAGTCAGATACCTGGACATTATGCGGCTCGATAATGCGATCCCTATGGAAGATGATGGAGCTGGAAAAGAAGAAGCAGACAATACCAAGCAAGAGTCGAACAAGCTAGGAGCAGAGGACCGAGACTAGGACTGACAAGGTGCCTCGACCTCTTTTTTTTATGATCAGTCATCTGGGTGATTTCAGCCCTATAATGTCTATAGTCCGAAGTATTAATAGGTTTATCTAGTTACAAGTAGGGGTTCTGGCCCTACTATCTTTGCTAGGGGTCATCAGACTAGAATTTCCTCCAGTTTCCTGATATAGTCAAGATTTCCATTAATTAAATAAAATTGTAATTTTCAATAAAATTTCTAATACTTTCAATAAAATTCCTATCAAATTTAAAAACTAATTTTGATGAAAATTTATTAAAATTCTCCATTACTTGAACTTTAACCCAAAAACCATTTTTATTATATTATAACTTCACAATTTTCTAAACAACAGCTATTCATTTTTTAAAAAGTAAAATAATTGAATTTTCTACACGTATTAAAATCCAATATAAAATGTTGTATATATCATATAATAACTTCTTCACTTTGTAAATGACCACCATTCACTTATAACAAAATTTATTCACCTTTTCATTATAAATGATTTGGATGAGAATTTTTCTTTAGTTTTGAGCTTTATTTGTTATAGAGTCATGTTTTCTCGAAATATTCAATGGTATGAGTAGTTGGATGATGTCTATATTGGATCTTTCTCACCATTAGTTGCATACTAGTTTATGGGAATTGGGGGACTTGTGTCATGACTTTACCTAGTTTTCCATAAAAAATTCTACTGTGGGGTATCCTTAAAGTTTTTTGTGAAGACTTACTGCATGTTTTCGTGTGATGGTACCACGACAATGACTCATTAGTAGAAGGGGAGGCTCATATGTGGCGTCCTCATCCAGACAACATCGTCTCTTTGGTTGGGATTCAATAGTTTTTTTTTTATGTTGTGCCTTTGGAGGTTCGAAAGGAAATTTGATCCATGGTGGCACGAGAATTTGGTGAAATATTGTACCATTAATATTCCAAAGTATGTGAAAGGAAAACAAAGTGGTTACCAGACCCAAGTAAATGGAGAAAACACAAGCTATATTTCCCACACTTAATATTTTCACACAGACATATGGACTCTCTATTCCACATGGTGCTGAGAGATACACATGTTGATATTATAAAATCTTTGTGGGTCAAGAGAAAATGAAAAGAATAATTCAAGAAATCAAACATTATATGGATGATATTGTGGTTCGTTTGAAAAAAATGGATCACTACATCAGTTAAAATTCAGATACTAATTCCATAGCACCCCAGAATGGAGAAGCGATCATCAACGCTACACTAGTCAATATGGTTAGTGGGAACTCATCTCCAAACCAACCAGTAATCATTCTTGATGGATGATTTCACCTATGTTCTTTCACAATTTGGGTTTCTTGTTATGTGTTCTCATGTTCTCTGGCTCTTTTATGTCGTGTTTGTTCTGTCACCATAATATGTATGTTTTTTCAATGGTCATCAGTTGTGTAGTCGATATACCAACATGGTAGTAACAATGGTATTTTTTTATATGTCTAGACAATCATAAATCTTGATTTTGTGAGGATAATAATTTATGGTCGACAAGGTCAACATTAGGTTATAAAGAACAACAGTTTTAATTTATTTTTTTAATATCAATAGAAATCTTGGTCAAATATTACAAAAAAAAAAAAAATTATAAATGAGTTTCCTACAATGGTTTAATTTTCCTAGTATTTTCCATCCAAAATATTTAAAAATAGTTGTTTTTGTTATATACATTGTTGTTGTTTACTATTTTAAATAAAGTGCTACCATTTTTATAGTTTTTCATTATGATAATGAATTTGTTACATTTTTATTCCCATAAATAATAATGGCCTTCCATTGAGCATTCACATGGAGATCAATATTGCTAGAAATACTAAGAGGAGGGTGAATCAATATTTCTTAGCAATTAACACTTTTTAATCTTTTTAAGAGCATTAGTTAATCTGCAGTTGTTATTATTGTTCTTCTTCAGATGATCATAAACAATAATCAATAGTAGACAGCACCATACAACAATGTAGAAATATTATAGAGGACACAAATATTTTTAGGTGGAAAACCCCCTCAGGGTAAAAAAGCCATCGAACGCCTCTGTAGTGATTGGCTTCTCCCTATTAAAATAAAATTGATTACATCAATATTTCAGCTACAAATGAGGGATACATGAATCCCATAATTCATAGGCTACAACTTGTAGTATGCTACTAGACCCAAATATCCTATTGCAACTAGAAGGACACCCTAACACCCTGTAGATGAGGCCATAACCTAATGAGTTCCCAACCACTCCGTTTACCAGTTGTTGTCAGAAATGATGCTTCGTTTCCCTGTTAGTTTATGAGCCACAACTAAATGGATGCCACAACACCCTATGCAAGCCGCAACTTTCCCTAGCACCACCCTTCCACCCTAAAGTGTTCTAAGGCCACAACTTGAAGGTTACTCCAATAACCTGCCTTGCACCATCCTGCCACCCTAAAGAGTCGATGAACCATGTTTCACAATTTTCATACTGGATCCCCCTATGCTCTGAATCAATATAAGAATTTTGTAATTAAGATAATGTATATTTTTTGAATCCTGATATCCACTGACCACTACACAATTAAACCTATCACTCCACAATGTTTCACATCAAATTCACTACTCAAATGTGCATTGCTATCACTGCTCAACTGCACATCATTGTCATTGCTGTTAGGATATTCCGACACATAGGAAATAGTTAAGAATAACTTAGTCTAGTGTAGAGTTAGGTAAAGTGTGTTTCTTTACCATGTAAATTTGTAACTTATAATCTGACGGTCACGATTTGTAGTGATCCGACGGTTATCTCTCACCTCGGTATTAACGGCACTTGATCTGTGGCTTAACACCCGATTGGTCCATGATATCTATTTAAAGAGCATGGAGGGTCATTTTTCCGGTAACCATTTATGAGAGAAACATATGTAACTTTTCTTTTATATTAATAAATTCCCTGAAGTGGCTGCGTTAGCTATGTAGGTTTTAACCCTGAACAGAAATTATCTACACACGAATATTATAACAGAAAATAAACAATAGCAAGAGCATAAAACATAAAACAGATAAACACATAGTTTTTCCCCGGGATCCCAAATCGAGACGACCAGCTTGATTTTTCATTATATTCCTTTTAGTGTTACAACACACACACACACACACACACACACACATATATATATGCCGAAGCATACATAAACCCCAATCCATTAACCCTGGATGAGAACATAGCCATAGTTCCCTTGACCGGATCTACAAAATACTAGGGGCCGAAAACCATCGTACCCCAAAACCATGTGCAAAATCATGCACAAAAAATGGGTGGGTCCGCACACCAAAAAAAAATTCGCTGGGCGCTACCCTGGACCCCAACAGTGGGGACTGCCTCCCACCTTGTGACCCCCCTGCTGTGCCCGACGCAAAGTATAGCGCATGGGGCTAGTCGTGGAAAGAATATAACACATACCCAACATTCTCCCACTTGTTGTTTTCTTTCCATAGGGGGCCATAGGAGAGCTTATTAATTGGGCCAATTCTTCAACACCCATTGTTTCTCTACACCAAGAGAACTTCTGAGTGCTCACAAACTTCGTCAATGCATCTGCAACATTCTCCAAAGTGTCCACCTTTACCAACAACACCCTTTTAGCCTCAACCATATCTCTAACAAAGTGATATTGAACATCAATGTGCTTTGTCTTTGAATGGTAAGTAGGGTTCTTAGCCAAGAAAATTTCACTTTGGCTATCACAGTCTATCCTTATAGCTTTCTGTACCAACCCCATACTTGAACACAATATTTGCAACCAAACTACTTCCTTGCTTGCATGAGTGTCTGCTATGTATTCTGCCTCTGTAGTTGAAAGAGCCACTACAAACTGTCTTTTACTCATCCAATTGACTGCGCCTCCAAATAGGCTAAACACATACCCACTTGTAGATCTTCTTTGGTCCAGATCTCCAGCCTAGTCTGCATCAACAAAACCACGAATTTCCAACATTCTTTCCAATCCTGGTCTTCCTTGGTAGAACAAGCCATAATCACTAGTGCCACGTAAATATCTGAAAACCCGCTTCACTGATGTCCAATGCTCCTTCCCTGGGTTTGACATAAACCTACTCAATACTCCCACTGCATGTGCAATGTCTGGTCTAGTACAAACCATTGCATACATTAGGCTACCTACTGCACTTGCATATCGAACACGGGACATATCCTCCTCTTCTTCGTGTGTCTTGGGACACTGTTCAGCAGACAGCTTTACACCTACAGGAATAGGAACATTCACCAGTTTACTATCCTGCATATTGAACCTCTGCAATATAGTCTCGACATACTTCCTATGGTTTAACCAGAGCTTCCTCTTTGCCCGATCTCTCTTAATTTCCATGCCCAAAATATAGTTTGCAGCACCAAGATCCTTCATGTCGAATTTGGAGAATAGTTGGGTCTTCAAATCTTGGATAATTTCTTTGTCATTTCCATTAAACAACATATCATCCACATACAAGACAAAATAAATAACACGGTCACCAATTAATTTTAAATAAACACAGTGATCCTCCTTGCTTCTGGTGAAGCCAAGTCCCCGTATATAGGTATCAAATTTCTGATACCACATCCTTGGTGACTGCTCTAACCTATACAGAGACTTCTTCAACCTACACACCAGTTCTTTCTTACCCTTCACCATAAAGCCTTTAGGTTGCTTCATGTAGATCTCCTCTTCTAGATCCCCATGAAGAAATGTTGTCTTCACATCCATCTATTCTATCTCAAAATCAAATGCAACAGAAACATATAAAAGTAATCTAATAGAAGTAACTTTGGCAAAAGGAGAAAAAATATCACCAAAATCAATTCCCGGCACCTGGGAATAACCTTTTGCTACCAACCGAGCTTTGTATTTCTCCACCCTTCCTTCTACATTCATCTTCTTCTTAAACACCCATTTTCTCCCGATGGGCTTCCTTCCAGCCGGAAACTTCACCAAATCCCATGCCTCATTTTTATGCAAGGATTCCATTTCATCAACCAGGGCCTCCTTCCAGAGTTTTCCATCCTCTGAATCTATTGCCTCCCTGACAGTTCTGGGATCATCATCAGTTATAGTTAAGGCAAAACCTGAACAAAAAGCAAATGGACTATACCTTTCTGGTTGCCTTCTTTCCCGAACTGATCTTCTCACAGCTAGAGTTTGTGGCTCTTCCTCTTCTGAGTATTCTTCTGTTGTAGAGTCTGATTCATCCTCCTTTAGCTCAAACTCTATCTTCTCAAGTTCCTTTGGTAGGACTTCATGTGTAACAACATCTTTCACCTCTCTAAAAACCACATCTCGGATATACACAACCTTCCTTGTTTCTGGGTTCCAAAGCTTGTAACCCTTTAAACCATCCTTATACCCAATAAAGATGCACCTTTCAAATTTATTATCCAACTTGGTCCTTTTCTCCTTTGGAATATGTACATATGCATCACATCCAAATACCCTTAGATGTGAAAGAGAGGGTTTCTTACCAGTCCATACCTCATGTGTAGTCTTATCCTCCAACACTGATGAAGGTGATTTGTTAACCAGATAGCATGCAGTCTCCACTGCCTCTGCCCATAATTCTTGTCCTAACCCAGTACCACTGAGCATGCTTCTTGCCTTTTCCATCAGTGTTCTGTTCATTCTTTCTGCAACTCCATTTTTCTGAGGTGTGTATGGAGTATTCCTTTGTCGTGCTATGCCACACTTCTTACAGAACTCTTCAAATTCCTTCTTGCAGAACTCCCCACCATTATCTGTCCTCAGCGCCTTTATCTTCTTCTATGTCTGGTTTTCCACCAGAGCCTTAAATTCTTTAAATTTTTCAAAGACTTCATATTTCTTCGTCAAGAAATATATCCATGTATTCCTTGAGAAGTCATCTATGAATGAAACATAGTACACAGACTTTCCCAGTGATGGAACTGACACAGGTCCAAACACATCACTGTGCACAAGTTCTAATATCTTGTTCGCCCTCTTAGCAACAGAAGGAAAACTCACCCGATTCTTCTTCCCATATACACAATGTTCACAGAAATCGAAATCCAGAGAACAATTAGACATACCTTCTACCATACCATCTCTATGCAGTATCCGAAGGCCCTTCTCTCCAATATTTCCAAGCCTTTGATGCCATAGCATGGTCTTTTCTCCAGAGATAGCTAGGCTTTCAGCTCCACTTTCAGGAACCATAGAACTGTTACACCCATCAATAACAGTGCTACCTTGTAGCTTGTACAGAGTTCCAGTCCGAACTCCCCGCATTAATACCAGTGCTCCCCGGACCATCTTGCAGGCATCTTTCTCGAACACTGTTTTTACACCTGCATCATCCATGCCTTCACAATCAGATTTAAGCCAAAGTACGAGGAACATACGAACACCAAAAAGTGTTCTAATCCTTCCACCTTACCGCTTTCCAGCTTGACCTTTCCATGTCCAACGATTACGGTCTTCCTATCATCCCTAGGAAGACATCACCACCATCATATTTCTCATACAAGCGAACCACTCCTATGGGGAGTGAAGTGAAAGGATACTTTTTGAGTCAATCAGCATGACTCATGATCTACATGTGTATTTGAAGAAGAAGCCAAATACACATCCCCACATTCATCCGAGGTGGTTTTTTCCTCTGCAGAAGGAGCATCATCATATCCCTTTCCTTTCTCAGGAGCTTTAGATCTACAGTCCTTTTTGTAGTGCCCCTCCTTTCCGCATTTCCAGCATACCTTTACAAACTTCCCAGGAGATTTAGATCTCCCTATAGATTTGGATCTCCCACTCGAAACGTTATTCTTGTTTATGTTTTGGGACCTTCCTCGTACAGATAAGGCAACACCATTCTGGCCCTCCATATTTCTCCGTCTCATTTCCTCCGACAGCAAGGCTGAGAGAATTTCATCAAAATTCAAGGTAGTTGTATTGCTACCTATTGCAATAACCAGACTATCCCACGATTCTGGTAGAGAACACAACAAACTGATGCACTTATCTTCATCTGAGATTTTAATATCAATATATGACACCTGACTTACCACATTATTGAAGGCGTTCAGATGCTCTTTCACTGAGTCTCCATCCTTCATCCTCAGGTTATACAACTTTTTCCGAAAGAACAATTTATTCACCAGAGACTTAGATTGGTACAAAGTCCCATGTTTTTCCCAAAAATTCTTCATCGTAGCTTCCCCAGATACATTCAACAATACTAAATCTGATACACACAACCGTATTGTGCTCTTAGCCTTCCAATCCAGTTTCTTCCAGTCTTCATCTGACATTGCCGTTGGTTTAGTACCTGGATCTACCGTGATCCACTGATCTTTATCCACCAGCAGATCCTCCATCTTGAGCTTCCACAACTCAAAACTCTGACCATTAAATTTCTCGATCTCTATCTTTCCGCTGCTTGCCATCTTCTTTCACCGCAAGAATCGATCCTGCAGATCTCCCACTGAACATGGTCTACCTCAGGCCCGAATAAAAAACCCTCAGCAACAAAGGCGTCCCCTTGAAGCCGAAACAACTCTGATACCAAATGTAGGTTTTAACCTTGAACATAAATTATCTACACACAAATCTTATAACAGAAAATAAACAATAGCGAGAGCATAAAACATAAAATAGATAAACACAGAGATTTTCCCCTGGATCCCAAATCGGGACGACCAGCTTGATTTTTCATTATATTCCTTTTAGTGTTACAACACACACACACACACACACACACACACACACACACACACATATATATATATGTCGAAGCATACATAAACCCCAATCCATTAACCCTGGATTAGAACATAACCGTAGTTCCCTTGACCGGATCTACAAAATACCAGGGGCCGAAAACCATCGTACCCCAAAACCATGTGCAAAATCATGCACAAAACATGGGTGGGTCCGCCTATGAGTGGGTCCGCACACCAAACAAATTTTCGTCGGGGCGCTGCCCCGAACCCCAACAGTGGGGGTTGCCTCCCCCCTTGTGACCCCCCTACTGTGCCCGGCGCAACGTACAGCGCCTGGGGCTAGTCGTGGAAATAATATAACACATACCCAACAAGTTGAGGGCGTGGACTGTTTCCCTCTTTGAGGGTTTTAACCACGTGATTATACTGGTGTACTGATTTGTGATCTGTTTGTGAGCAATGACCTTTGGTTCTTGATCTACGGAACTTAACCTGTAAATTCCTACATGGTATCAGAGCTATTTTGAGGGCCGCGTCCATTTTTGATCAAAATCTGAAGTCGGTTTGACTGTATGCGAATGTCGTTTTGTAGATCTACTATTTCTGAACATTTTTGGGCTTGGAGAACTGCTCGGTTGTGTCTGGAGCGTCTATTACAGTGAGGAACACCTTTCATTTCATGCGAAAAGGTTTCTGGCTACCCAAGTTATGTCAGTTTAGATCTGGAGGTATAAAGCATCTATTTTGCAGTTATATTTGTTAATAGTTCTACTTATTTCTTCTTCTTCTTCTTCTTCTTTTTCTTAAGGTTTTATTTATTTGCCAAATATATACCCTCTTCTCTATGTATGCTCTTTTTTGTGTGCTCCGTGTGATCTCAGCAAATCAGAAACAGAAAAAAGGGATTTTTTTGCTACATATGCTCTTTCCCCGCGTCTTTGTGCGATCCCAGGAAATCATAAATAGTGAAAAAAGTGATAGTTGCTGGTAAGGCTAACCAAGAATCTAACATTCTGCCGTAAGGCTTTCCATTTCATTTTTTTTTCTCGTTTTTTGTGTTTTTTTCGCAGGAAAAGGCACGCACACCGAAGAAGAAGAAGAAGAAGAAGAAGAAGAAGAATTCCCCATCTAAAATAACATGATCCTTTTACTATCTCACTTGGTGAGGGGTTAGTTTATGAGAATAGAGGTCTTGGGTTCAAGTCTCCTTCTCAAGCTTCTTTTGTAAAATGTTTTTGTTCAAAGGGGCGGAATTTTTTTAAAAAGCCACACTTCATCCTGTCCCCGTAACTATTCGGCATCTAGAACTCAGTTTTTTCAAAAGGCATAACTTCATCCAGAAGCCATTTTTCGAGCCGTTTTTTTTTAAATGACCTACTTTTTCGAGATCTTTCCATGGGAGCAATTAGTTTCAGCTTTTCTCAGCTTCAGTTTTTTTTTTTTAAATGGAAAGTGCATGCCCGGTTATTCTTAACAGCACCAATTATTTCCAATGGCTACCTCACATCGTAGATATACTTAGAAGTAAAGGGCTTTATAGAATAGCCACAAAACAAGAAACTAAACCTTCTGATGATGATAAAGCTGCTAAATGAGAAAATAAACAAGATCAAGCACGAGGGTTGATAGGAATGTCCATTGCTCAAGATATTTGATTTCATATCCTTGACATTGACACCCTTGATGAGGCCCTGGAAAAGCTAAAAACTGTTTTTGGCGTTCAAAATCAAATCCGGGCCCACCAGCTTGAAAATGAGTTGCTTACTTTGGACCCCAATAATTTCTCCTCCATTGAAGATTTTTTGTCCAAATTTAAGACCCTCCAAATTCTTTTAGAAGGTTGTAAGATCAAAAAGGACGATGGTAGCCTCATATATTGCATTCTTGCTAAGCTTGGTCCTGCATACTTTGTATTTGTTTCCGCCTTCCTTTCCACCAGAGAAGCCATCATTTCTTCAAGAACCACCTACAAGAATCCATCTTTTGATGCCTTTTGTGATTCTTTGATAAGAGAAAAAGAAAAAAATTTACACCTTGGTCTTATCACTGCTGGAAATGCTTCTAAGAAAGCCTTAGCAACCCAACAACAACCATATCAAAAGAATCCCAATAAGCATTATCCTAAGAAATATGGTCCTAAACCAAACAAGGGCCCTAAGCAATTTCAGCCGCAAACTGAAAAATAAAATCACCAAAATAATAAGGCAAATCAAAACAAAGGGAAGAAGATAGAGAGACATTGCAACTTTTGCAATCGGGATGGCCATATAGATTCCAAATGTTTTAAGAATATGGAAGCCTTAGAAGCAGAAATGAAGAAGCACAACATCAATTTGGAGCACTCTTCACCTTCATCTTTAGGCATAGCACTTTCTTCTTGTGGCTGTCAAGCATCAAGATCTGGTTATGCATTAAATGTATCTTCTTATTCTCCTTCTCATGAGTGGCTCATTGATTATGGAGCTTCTTACCACATGGCTAAAAATAAATCCATGTTTTCTTCTTTAAATGATTGTAACACCAAACATATTTATGTTGGTGATGATAGATCTCTTAGTGTTGTAGGATTTGGAACCATTCATCTAGATAATGGTCAGTTTAATGATGTACTATGTGTTCCTACCTTGTCATGCAACCTTCTATCTGTTTATCAGATAACTCATTCAGGTGAAGGGAAAATAGTAGAATTCTCACCTCATGATGTTGTAATCAAGGACCTCAAAGATCCTAAACATGTTTTAGCTACTGGCATTGTTGATGATTCCACAAGGTTGTATAAGTTTGACAAATTTGGGTCATCATATCTTCCCTCTGTTTTTGTTGCTCATAATGATGATGTGAGCAAACTTTGGCATGAGCGATTTGGTCACTTAAACTATCGCTCTCTTCAAAATCTATGTAAGGAAAATATGGTGACGGGCCTTCCTATGGTATCTTGTCAAGATGGTGTTTGCTCCAGATGTGTACTCAGAAAACATCATCGGGATAGTTTTGACAAACGTGCCTCTTCGCACGCTTCAGCCCCTTTGCATCTTGTGCATAGTGATTTATGTGGTCCACTTCATGTTGTTTCTTTCTCTCGTTGCAAGTACTTCTTAACTTTCACTGATGATTTTTCCAGATGCACTTGGGTATATTTCTTAAAACTCAAGAGTGAAGTTTTTAACATGTTCTTGGCCTTTAAGGCCTTTGTTGAGAAACAATTTGGACATCAAATTCTTAAGTTAAGATCAGAAAATGGCGGAGAATATGTTAACAACAAATTTATCAACTTCTGCACTGAGCATGGCATTCAATTGCAACATATTGTTCCATATACTCCACAACAAAATGGTGTAGTTGAAAGGAAGAATCGCACCTTAAAAGAAATGGCTAATTGTATTCTTCAATCTAAAGGACTTGGTCTCAATTTTTGGGCAGAAGCCATTAACTGTGAAAATTACATAGTAAATCGCATTCCTGCTAAGGTTTTAAAGAATATATCTCCAGAAGAAGCTTGGAGCTCAATCAAACCAGATGTAAGTCACTTTCGTGTTTTTGGAAGTGATGCTTGGGCCCATATTCCAGATGCGAAACATAAAGCCTTAGAACCTAAGAGTGAAAAATGTATTTTTTTTAATATTCTTAAGATGTCAAAGGATATAGACTTCTTCAACCCAAATCCAAAAATATAATCATTATAAGAGATGTAAATTTTGATGAAAATATATAAGCCTGCGAGCCTAGTTCAGCGGGTGTGCCACCTTTGCCCTGCGAGCCTGATTCGGCATATGTGCCACCTCTCTCTCTCTCTCTTCTATTTTTAATAGCATTCCTTCTAGTTCAGATGATGACAGGGAGGATGAAAATCGTCCTCCATCTCATGAAATTGTTCCTTATAATCCACCGCTTCCAAGATGGGTCCGCTCTACTCAGGATGCTGCAGGTTCTCTTGTAGGTGACCCTACCGATCGACGACGTACACGTTCTTAGTTCAAAAGAGCCTCTTCCTTATTGTCTCAAGTTCCAGAAAAACTTAATCCAAAAACCTTTGAGGAAGCCTCCGATCATCCAGATTGGGATGAAGCTATGAATGAAGAGTATCGTTCCTTATTGGCAAACAATACTTGGGATCTTGTTCCTCTTCCAAAAGGAAGAAAACTTGTCAGATGCAGATGGGTTTACAAAAAAAAGTTTGGACCAGATGGAAAAGTGGATAGACATAAAGCTCGTCTTGTCGCTAAAGGTTTTTCACAAGTTGAAGGCATTGGCTATACTAAAACCTTCTCCCCTGTTGCCAAAATGAATTATATCCGCCTTGTTCTTTCCCTTGCTGCCTCCTTTAAATGGGAAGTACATCAGATGGATGTTAAATCCACCTTCTTACATGGAGATTTGCATGAAGAAATATACATGGAATAACCCCTTGGCTTTATCCAAAAAGACTCCAGCCTTGTTTTTTGCCTTAGGAAGTCTCTCTATGGTCTCAAACATGCTCCTAGGGCTTGGTATGCAAAAATGGATAGATTTCTCTTAGATAATGGCTTTTCTAGGTGTCATTCTGACAACACTGTCTACACCAAGAAGGTGGGTAATTCCTCACCATCCTTGTTCTTTATGTTGATGATCTTATCCTTACTGGTAGTGATCCAAACCATATAAACCATGTGAATTCTAGCCTCAAAAAGAAGTTTGAAATGACAGACTTAGGACACTTGAATTATTTCCTTGGTCTTTAAGTCTTGCAATCCAAGGAAGGCATTACCCTCTCTCAGTCCAAGTATGCCTGTGATCTTCTACACCACTTTCACATGGAAGACTATAAGCCTTCCCCTTCTCCATTTCAGTTTGGAGTCAAGCTTTCAGTCAACTGTACTACCCTTGAAGTTGATGCTACATTATACTGTCAACTTTTTGGTAAATTTTTTTATCTAACCCATACCCGTCCTGACCTTTCCTTTGTCGTTGGTCTTGTCGCTCGGTTTATGCACCAACCTCATGAAAGTCACTAGAAAGCGGCTAAAATAATACTTCGATATATTCGAGGTACAGTTCATTTCGCGATTCATTATAGTGTAGGAGCATCTCCCTTGTTGATTGGTTTCAATGATTCTGATTGGGTTGGTGACCCTGATGATCGGAAGTCCACTGCAGGATATGTATTCACTCTTGGTTCAGGACCTATTACTTGGTATTGTAAGAAAAAAAGTGCCATCTCCCTTTCTTCAGCAGAAGCAGAGTATCATGGTGCAGTTGAAGGCAGCAAGGAAGCCATGTGGCTTCGTCAGATCCTGTCTAAATTTGGTCTTCATCAGCAACATCCAACTACACTTTGGTGTGATAATTAGAGTGCCATTCAGCTATGTAAAGATCCTGTTCAACATCAGTGTATGAAACACATTGAAATCCACATACACTTCATCAGAAAGCTCATTCATGATCGTGTTCTTGAAGTGCAGTATTGTCTGACCAATGATCAAGTAGCTGATATCTTTACGAAGGCTCTCACAGAAGCGAATTTTACCAAACTTCGATCCATGCTTGGAGTTCAGGAAAGTTGTCATTAAGGGGGGATAGGCTCTAATGCCTTCTTCCTTCTCCTATTGTGTCACTTTTGTAAATCCTTCAATCCTATCCCAATTTGTTCTTAAGGGGGGATGTTAGGATATTTCGACACATAGGAAATAGGCTCCTTTTGTGCCACCTTTGTAAATCCTTCAATCCTATCCCAAGTTGTTCTTAAGGGGGGATGTTAGGATATTCCGACACATAGGAAATAGTTAAGAATAACTTAGTCTAGTGTATAGTTAGGTAAAGTGTGTTTCTTTACCATGTACATTTGTAACTTATAATCCGACAGTCACGATTTGTAGTGATCCAACAGTTATTTCTCACCTCGGTATTAACGACACTTGATCCGTGGCTTAACACCTGATTGGTCCATGATGTCTATTTAAAGAGCATGGAGGTTCATTTGTCCAGTAACCATTTATGAGAGAAACATATGTAACTTTTCTTTTATATTAATAAATTCCCTGAAGTGGCTGTGTTGGCTCAGGGCGTGGATTGTTTCCCTCTTTGAGGGTTTTAACCACGTGATTATACTAGTGTACTGATTTGTGATCTATTTGTGAGCGGTGACCTTTGGTTCTTGATCTACAGAACTTACCCTGTAAATTCCTACAATTGCACACATAGATCATTGCACATTTGATCACTTCTCAACATCAAGAGCTCACAATGTTGGCTAATATTTCACTTCATGGTACTGGAATGTTCACGAATGCATAAACATCAAGGATCATAAGCCACAAGTGAATGGATGACACAACGCCCTGTGCAATAAACAACTTTCCCTAGCACCACCCTTCCACCTTGAAGTGTTATTAGGCCACAACTTGAAGGTGACTCAAATCACTTGCCTTGCACCATCTTGCCACCCTGAAGAGTCGACAGACCATGTTTCACAATTTTCAGACTGGATCCCCCTATGTTCTAAATCAATATAAGAATGTTGTAATTAAGATAATGTATATTTTTCAAATCCTTGTATCCATTGACCACTGCACAATTAAATTGATCACTGCACAATGTTGCACATCTAAGTCACTACTCAAATGCACATCACTTTCACTTCTCAACTGCACATTTACTTCTCAACATTAATAACTCACAACTTTGGCTACTATTGCACTTCATTGTACTGAAATGTTCACGAATGAATAAAATCAATGCTCATATGCAAAAAATAATACTTCATGCTGCTTCATTGTTCCAAAATTCTCACAATGCTGCAGAAATCCGGTACTACTATCAAATGATGTCCCAAACCAAGGTGCCTCGGGTCATCCCTATGACCTGCTACCAATGTTCTCAAGATATTTCAACAGATAGCTACCATCATATGTCTAAACATTTTTTCTTATCTGATCAAACCTTGTTATCCATATTTACGTCAATATGCTTGTACAAATAGATGATATTGCCTTCAAGACCTACTACCATAAGATTTTCTGCTAATTCTAGTTGAAGTAGATGATGAAATTCCCAGTTTGTTGTACTTTTAATCATAGAAAATTTGATGCCTTGAGGAGACCTAAAGTCCTTAAAAAATTGTTCTCAACCGCTAAAGGTGAAGAAATAGTGGAACTATTGCAACTTATGTTCAAACGCCACCACTTCTAATCAATTTTTGAGACACTGGTCCAAACGCCATAGGTCCGAATTATTTAAAAGAAACAGGTCTGAGTTTTTGAGAAACCACAGGTGCAAACAGTATAAACAAATATGGGTTTAATTAGCTTTAAAGTATCCCTTATGAACTCACATGTCAAGAGAAATAGCCCTTACTATTCCTTATATTGGATCATTCCTCCACCATAGTTCGAAAAGGTATTTGTATAACAAATTAGAACCTTCACTTTTGTTTAATGAAGTGACCTGCAATAAGGTAAGATTCTCCAAGACATGAAAATACAACCCTAACCCTTTGTGATGCTTGTGTTACAACTCCTTTAGGGTGACCGAAAAACTCAAATGTGAGTATCCATTCAATTATCATTCAAGCTCACTCAAGCCTACAAGAAAGCAACCAAACAAACCTCCCAAACCAAAAGAAAAAAAATGTACCCAAACCTTAACCTTCAAAAGAAAACAAAATGTACCCAAACCTTAACCTTTAATAGATTTATGCGTTAACTTATTCTAGGGCCAAAAATTTCACAGGTGATATCAAAAGATATTTTATTAGAAATCCATAACACTGAGGTGAGGTAGGGTCACTAAATTTATAGGCATAAGGGAGGTTTGTAATAGTCATTGGAGAATATTTACAAGGGGATCCTTTAAAGGATAATCGTTGGAGATAGGTGGGATTTATAAGGATATTAACATTAAAAAAATGTAATTTATTTGTGCCAATTGTGGTAAGTAAGGAAGGACATGAACTAGATAGGAAGAGATATTGGTCTTTAAGATAGGATAGATACTTCTTATGAAGTAAAATTAATTTAATATAATTTTAAATGCTTTCACTACACTTAATCATTTATCCTTAATTTAACTAATTACTAATCCTTATTAATATTTTTCTAAAAAAAAATCAATTCCACTAAAATTTTGAAATTTATGATTGGCTTAGTGCATATGGTCTTACCTAGGTTGCGAAGTCAATGATTTGTTTATTTCCTTTGGTTCTTCAATTTATTCAACTTATACGTGGTGATATTACATTGATAAATAATGTTAGGAGGAGGTTCCATTTCACTACCCCTTGGGGTTTTAGCTCATAAACTGGGGCCACCAACTTCAATTGCGAATATCTCTCAAATATAATTACATAGATATCCAACCAAAAATCAATGATTTTCCCTGCCAAAAACCCTCAAAAAAGTGTACATCCTTATTCCAAGGAACCCAAACCCTAAGACTTGGGTTTTCAACCATCAAATAGTATAGTTGTCATCTTGATGTAATACGACAATTACTAAGAAGTGTTCATTAACCATTTGGCATCAATGAATAGTGTTTTTGGTCAAAATCAAATACAACTAACTTCATAAGTTAATATCAATCACAAAATCATCCAACAAATTTTTTTTTGAAAAATTATTTATTTTTTCATTAAAAAAAATTAATAATTTTTTTTCGGAAAAATTAAATCAAATATGGCATTTAACCATCCAAACCTAATATAGTTCAAAAGTAACGATTTTAAACATAACTTGAAAAAAAAAACGGGAATGCCATCGAAATATCAAACCCATTTAATGCTTATCGTTCAAAAACAATGATCTTAAACGTTAATTTAATAAAATAAATCAACTACATTGAAATATCAAACCCATTTATTATCAATGGGTTGTTTGTTGAATTGAAAAGAAAAGATGGTCTATTTTGAAGTGGCCAGAAATTTTAATAACAATTTTTTTTGAATTAAAATTATAATAAAATAAAGGTATTATAATTAAAAATAAATATTTATATTAAAAATAAATTAGAATTAATATATAATAAAATTAAAATTAAAATATAAAAATAAAAAATAAAAAAAATTGATCTTCGCATTCAAATTAGTTGTTATTTTCCAACAACTAGTTAATCTTTCTCTACATCTATTTAAGCTTAATGACTAGATATGATATCTCATCTCATCCTGGTTCAAAATGAGTCGACAAAGTTTTATCTCATGTGATTATCACCAAAAGACCTCTATAAAAAATTATGGATTACAAAAGCCAAATTTCAAATCTTGATTTGTTTTGGTTTTCAAGTTTCTGTGGTTATTGTTTACTGGAGAGCTTGTCGGATTATCCACAGTCTTCTGAAACAATGTGTTGTTCAAATTGGTTTTTTAACTACATATATGGATTCAACACCATGAAAAAACCGAGGGCAATTTGATTGTGCAACTTTCACCCTCCAAACTTGTGGTTTCAATAAATTCCTACTAGATTCTAGACAAATTAGATCAAACAATAAACTTGAAAACTTTTCAAAAACTCACACTAAAAAACAGCTAGGAAAAAAAATATTTAATAATTATTAATAATTAATAGTTGAATGAGTATTAGTTTATTATCATTATATATATATATATATATATATATATATATATATATATATATATATATATATATATATTGTAAGCTTGGTAGAACTACATCTTCAACATGTCCAATATATCATCTCAATCTGGACTAGGACTTCAAATGATAACTTCACATGAAGAAGTGCTTTAACAAAACACCTAATCACCTTTTATCCAAAACTCGATAGACATATTTAATTTATTTTTAATTATTAATTTTTTAATTAAATAATTATATTTATACTTATATTTTTTTGTTTTTAATAATTTTATTTTAAAATATTATATTCTTTAATAATATAATTTTACATCACAATAAAAATTACTCATTTTAAAATATTAAAACATATCAACTATACAAATATTAAATATAATATTATTATTAAAAAAAATCAAATATACATAGTAAAATTGCATAAATGTAAGATACATTCAAAATAATTGATGTTAAATTTTTTTTTTTCTATATTGATTTTGGGATGTATTTTATATTTAGTTTGATTAATGCAAAAGACATTCCCAAAAACATTCAAAATAATTAAAATTTCAAAGATACTTAGCTTTATAAACTTATCTTTTAGTTATGATTTAAAAAATCTGCATGTTGTTGTGTGTTAGTAACCATGTCTAAATAATACTAAGAAAGTTTTAATTCAAATAGATATTTTGTTAATAAATAGAAGAGAATTATTAAAATTTATTAAAATATATATGTTAATATTTATATTGAAATATGTGTTAATATTTATACTAACATAAATATTGAAATTGCGATGATGATGATGATGATGATGATGATGATGATGATGATGATGATGATGATGATGATGATGATGATGATGATGATGATGATGATGATGATGATGATGATGATGATGATGATGATGATGATGATGATGATGATGATGATGATGATGATGATGAGTTAATATTTATACTAACATAAATGTTGAAATTGCGATGATGATGATGATGATGATGATGATGATGATGATGATGAGTTAATATTTATACTAACATAAATGTTGAAATTGCGATGATGATGATGATGATGATGATGATGATGATGATGATGATGATGATGAAGATGAAGAAGAAGAAGAAGAAGAAGAAGAAGAAGAAGTAGACCTGAGTTATTTAGTTTGATTTAAGATTTTCTTCCTATACTCAAAAAGCTTGGAGAGAAGCCTCCCAAGTTCACTATAATGATGATGATGATGATGATGATGATTGGTGGTCTATTGGACCTAAAGAAAAGAGTTATTTAGTTTGATTTAAGATTTTATTCCTATACTCAAAAAGCTTGGAGAGAAGCCTCCCAAGTTCACTATAATTATGATGATGATGATGATGATGATGGTTGGTGGTCTATTGGACCTAAAGAAAAGATTTATTTAGTTTGATTTAAGATTTTATTCCTATACTCAAAAAGCTTGGAGAGAAGCCTCCCGAGCTCACTATAAATTTGACATCTTAAAAGGCTAGGAAGGTCAGTATTGCAACAAAGATTATGAAATTGAGCTCTAATGTGGTTGTACGCGAGGCACTCTAAGAGGAAGTGATTTTCATCCTCGATGTTCATATTCTCACAGAGATGGCAGATCCTTTCCATCCATGGTGTTTTAGGAACTGTCCAACGACCTGTTTCACTATGGAGCTCATGAGAGTTCGTTCTAATCTTGGCTATATTAATTTTCTTCTTTGAGCTAGTTAAAACAGAGAGATACTTTTGATCTTTTAGGGTGGGGTTGATGACCTCCTTATAATATCTTAATTTTCTTTTACCTGCTAGATCTTTCTCACACCACATTTTCTCTTTGAACTTAGAAGTAATAATTTTTTTAATGTTATTAATGTTTTGCAATGCAACATTCTCGCCGATCTCCGAGTGGTCTAACCAGGCACTAGTGTCTTTATACCAATCTCGTTTAAGCCTTAGGTGGTTTTGGCTGGAATTTAAAGCTAGCTTAGGAAGTCTATGGTCTCCTATGCTATTGAGCTTGTGCTTGTACAACAGAAGCCTAGTCATAGCTAGGCTCTCGATAGGGGAAAGACCCACTTCTATAAGGAGAATAGGATAGGGTGTATTGCTTTTAATTTTAAGATTATACGTTATAAAACGCTTCTGGATTTGCTCAATATTTCTCCAGGATTCTCTAGAGATGCTGCAACCCCAAACCTCACATCCATATAAGATAACAAGAATGACTAAAGTTTCAAAGAGAAACTTCTTTCTATCCCACATTACGAGGTTCAATTATTTTCAAGCCGAAAATAAGCTTTCCACCCCAATAATGATGTAATAAGATGTTTCATGCTTTTAAAACAATATTTAAATATAATATCCAAATGGTGTAAAGAATATTTTAAAATATTATATTTATTTTACTATTAATTAAATATATATATATATTAAATTAAAAAAAATATATAATATTAATATTATGAAATAAACCTTGTTTATGAATAATGTCCAAACAACGTACATAATATTTTAAAGTATTATAAATATTTTATTATTAAATTAAAATTAATAATAAATATTTATTTAATAAATCCGTATAAATTTAAGAAAATATAAAGGTACAACAGCATATATGCTCAATCCATTATGGTGAGATTATATGAATTTGAACATGTTAGAAAATAATAATAAAAATTTAGGGTTTATTTTTTATATTCTACCTAATCTAAAATAATATCAAAATAATGTAATGCACAAGCAGTAATTGAAAGTTATGTTATTAAATGGAAAATTATTATAAATGTTTATTAAATAAAATGTGTTATAATTGTTTTTTATTAAATAAATATAATATTAAAATTCAATATGTAAATTTTATAAAATAGGTTTCATGTAATTATAAATGTTTTATTAAAACAATGACGTAAACTAAAAACAATGTATAAAAGCATATTTCATGTTATTATTCTAATATTATTATTATGAGTGTTTTTATTAAATTAAAAAATATTATTTATTTAATTAAAAAATATTACAATTTTTTTATTAAATTATATAATTTTATCAAAATAATTATACTACATATATTGAATTTATATAAATATTTATTAAATAAAAAAATGTTATAATATTTTATTTATATAAATTTATAAAATTATTATATATATATATTAAATTTCATAATGTATTCATTTTATATATATATAACTAACATGATGCCAACTAAAAACTTTGTCTAAATAACATATTTCATGCTATTTAGAATATTGTAAATGTTTATTATTAAATTGAAAGCATTTTTTAAATAAATATTAATATAATTCATGTGAGAAATATAGAATATTACTATTTATTACATCAAAGTAATAAAGTTCATCGAAGATTTAAATCTAAGTGGAGAGATCCCAATTATTGTTCAAGCACTTAAACTCGTTTGACATTATTAAATTAATATATAAAATAAAAAATTATTAAATAAAAAAAATATTATAATATTTTATTTATATAAATTTTATAAAATAATAAAATAAATATAATATTATGTTCACAATATAAATTCGATGATTAGAAAAAATGCTATCCTTTCTATCTAGATTTAAATTATATAATGAATATATAATACATATATTCTTCCACAGTTTTTCATTTATTTGAATTTTCTTCAATTTACATATGCATATAAACATATCATATATTAATTATATTCATATATAGACACAATTTGTATCACATTCCTCCTGTTGTGGATTTGATAAAATGACATACATTAATTAATTTGCCACCCACATGCACACATGGATTGGAATAACTTAGACATTTCAAGGCTTCAATCCCAGAATTCCTCGGGCAAGGTTTATTTTTAACCATTGCAGAGTCAATGGAAACATCTGCAAACCCTCCTTCGTGAGATGTCAATAATGTCTATGTTACCCATTCGATAGCTCGGATTAGACGGCGTAGAAGCGTGAACGTGATAGCGTGGGTCAACATTATAACACAAGTCGAGCACATGGCCACCACTACATGCACGAGGCTTCTGTCAGCATGAAAGAACGTTATTTCTTGGAAACTCACTCCATTCGCCTTATCCACTCATAAGGCTAATTCATGTCAAACTCGATTTTTCTTTACTCGTCCACTTCTTTCGAAAAATAAATTTACTCTAAAGCCAAGTTGTATAATAATAATAATAATAATAATAATAATAATAATAATAATAATAATAATAATAATAATAATAATAATATGTATTTTTATTTTATTTTTAATGTAATGCCATGTAGGTTTCAATTCTGAGGAATTGTAGGTCTATTTTGGTGTAGATTTGATAGTTCTGCATGCTTTTCTAGTATTTTATTCTTTTGATTGGGTTTATGAATTCACTCGGGGGTGGGGGAGCGGGAGAGGGAGACACCCCTACAACAAAACATGTTGTCAACGACACACTTTGAAAGACTAACGAAGGCATGAGTGCGTCTGGGGTCAAGGAGGAGAAGCGAGTCCATCTTGTGTACATGCCAGAAAAGGGGATAACCTAGTTATGAGGGTCTAATGGCAAGCATGTATGAAAGGAAGATGCCTATCGAAGGCTAATAAAAGTCCCAAACATGTGATCCCGCATAACTAGTTGGAAAAATCTCGTCAATTCATGAAAGCTCATGCACTAATCTATAAGTTCATGGGTATTTGGCCCAAGGAACAAGATATTGTTAATTGGATCTAGCTTAAGTGGAAACCCAAAGGGTACTTAGAGCTAAGACTATGACCCAAAAGATTTTTCACTATTATATTTGCAGATCTGGATGATAGGGAGAGAGTTTTCAAGAACGGACCCTACTTTATGAATAACACATGCATGTTCATGTGATATTGGGAGAATGCTACAACACGAAAAATGAGCAATTCCTTGCAGCCTTGATCTAGGTTCGGCACTTTTTCCCTCCATGATGATTTCTGGGAACCAGACATCCTAGAAGGAATCGAGAACGCTATTGGGGACTTTGTGAAAATCTTAGAGACTATGAAAAAACGTCAGCATGCATCCTATGCCTGGATCTGTGTTTACATTAATATCTCGAAACCCTTGCCAAAATTGATTGAGCTAGAATATCGTGATGAGATCTGGAAGCAATCCCTAGACTA
The DNA here is from genome assembly GCA_034641835.2 of Pinus albicaulis. NCBI lineage: Eukaryota > Viridiplantae > Streptophyta > Pinopsida > Pinales > Pinaceae > Pinus > Pinus albicaulis. Next base: position 500,688,992 of record CM076573.1, read on the forward strand.
TGAGCACGTGCCATTCAAATTCCAATGTTATCATGATTATGAGAATTTGATTATAGATTGTCCCCCAACAATTGTTGAGCAGTAGGCAAGCAAATGGAAAGAGAACATTGTAGGTTTCAAGGAGAGGAGGAGGCACAAATAGACCATAACAGGGGAAAGAAATGTCGGGATCGAAGGAGAAACCGCCTAAAGAATCTAATGATGAAAACCTGTTTGAAATATTAAATTAGGAGGATGTCTCTGAGGAAAAGATTATCGTTGTAGACGAAACTAATGAGGAACACCTGATGGAGATGGAGGATCAAGGTGGTGCAACCGGAGAGTAGCAACCTAAACACAAACCCGTGGTGGATCCAAGTGACTATTCTGATATGAAGGAACTACTTGCTAACACATACTCCATCCTGGAGGTGAAAGATCGATAAGAAAATCTCAACACCGAGGAGAAAACCATCCTAAAATTCTTGCGAATGTGGGCTCAAGCGGAGGCCAGGGAGATTACAACTGCACAATTGCATCACTTTATGCACCTCTATGGAATCTGGCGGAAATGCAACCCTACTCCTAGAGGCAACTCGTGTGGTTCCACTTCAAGTAGGAGAGGCCCAACTCAATTGTATAAATCCAAAGGGAAAACCACCAATGACCGCAACAGAAAAGCTTGCAAGACAATTCAGGAGGTTCTACGGGAAGTAAGGGAATTCCTTTTGAATTCTAGACAAATCAATAAGATCACGAAGCATTTTATCCACCAAGAAATAGTTAACTCATGAAGATCATCTCTTGGAATATTTGAGGCCTTAGATGTAAATGAAAGAAAAGGTATCTAAAAGCCTGAATTGATAAGGAGAAATTAGAGATAGTTTTACTTCAAGAAACAAAAATGTCGCGTGCAAAGCTAGAAGAGATCATGCGTAGGTGTTGGAGGGGGAGAAAACATATGGTTATAGGTTCCAAAGGAAACACTGGTGGAATAACAGTAGTATGGAACCCTCATTGGGTTTCATTTGATGAGTGGATGGTTAGCTATAACACTTTATCTCAACTCTTTAGGTGTCTTGGATTAGGTGATTGGCTATGGATTTTAGTGGTTTATGGCTTCGAAACCCTAGGGGGTAAGGAAGGGTTTATTACTGAATTGAGAAACATGCATAGCCAAATTAGAGTGGAGAGGTGAATCCTCAGTGGAGATTTTAACTTGATTAGGATCCCAGAGGAGAAAAAGGGGGGGATTTGGCAATTGGAACCAACGATACTCCTTTTTTAGGACCTGATCCAGGAACTCAAACTAGTGGAGGTGGAAATAGTCAATGGCCTTCACACCTAGAATAATTGGAGAGGAGGGAAACACCAGGTAACATAAAGGCTTGATGTATTCCTTTTAACAAAATATTTGATAGCATGAGACCTTTTCATGGAGGTGGTGATCTTGCCCAACCTGGGTTCAGATCACTAGCCCATCATATTAGAGATCGATCTAAAGAAGACTCCCCCCCATAACCGACCATTTCAATTTGGAAACTTTTTGCTTCAACATCCAAACTTTCTAAGCTGGGGGAATGGTCAAACAAGATAGCAATCACAGGCAATAACCAAATACAAACAATGTAGCTCAAACTAAAAGAATTGAAACTAAGAATTAAACAATGGAATAGGTTGGAATTTGGGGATATATTTCAATAAAAGCATAATTTGGAAGAGAAGATGGAAGAAATCCAAGATTCTATTATTCAGGAGGGGTAGGCGAAAACATTTTTTGTAGAGGAAGGTAGGTTGGTTCACGCCTTAAAATATCGAAGGTAGCAGGAGGAGATCTTATGGTGTCAAAAATCAAGGGCTCAATGGCTCAAGGAAGGGGAGAGAAACACCTGATTCTTCCACAAATACTTGGTGAAGCATCGCAACCATAATCACATATATTACCTTAAATCCAACAATGGAACTTGAATTATTGAGCATGAGGATATCAAGGATTACTTGGTATCATATTATAAGGAGCAATTGACCAACGATTAGCATGATAAGAATGACGTGATAGCTAGAATCACCAGCCATATTCCTAAGTTGATCATACCTAAATGAAATGAGACACTAATACATGAAATATCATTCTCTGAATTTGAAGAGGTGGTAAAGGGAATACCCATTAAAAAAGCCACATGCCCAGATGGGTTCACAACAGACTTCTTTAAGGTATGTTGGCTTTTCATTGGTAAGGAGGTGCACGTGGAAGTTAGAGAAATGCATAATTACCAACATGCATGGTGTAGATTGAACACTACTTTCCTTACTCTCGTCCCTAAAATTAATCACTCTGATGAAGCTAGAAATTTTAGGCCCATTTCCATGTGTAATGTAATCTACAAGATTATATCCTCAGTCGTTCTCAAAAGACTCAAGCCCTTGTTGAAGAATCTCATTGATCGAGAGAAAACTCATTTTTTCGAAGGGCATCAAATTTTAGATAGGGTTATTAGTGCACATGAAGTCATCCACTCCTTAAAAAGGAACAAGAAGCCATGCATGGTGATAAATTTATATCTCTATAAAGCTTACGATTGCCTAAACTAAAGGTATTTGATTATAATTTTGGAAGCCTATGGTTTCTCATAGGATTGGATTTGATGGATTTGATCCTTGATATCTACTCCCTTTTTCTCCATTTTTATTAATGGCTCACCCGCCAAAACATTTAGGGTCTCAAGAGGCATCTGGCAAGGTGATCCACTCTCTCCTTTCATATTTATGTTGGTAGTTGAAGGTCTAGGTCGCTACATCAAAGTGATGGTCAATCAAGACCTTCTAAAGTGTCCTGAGACTATGGGGTAAGGGTATGCCTATCACTCATCAACCGTTTGTAGATGACATGATGATGTTTGGAGAACCAATGGTTCAATAAATAAGGGCTTTAATAGAGATCATGTCAAACTTTCAAGGGGCCTCGAGTACTCTAGTTAATGGAGGGAAATCAAACATATATTTCTTCAATACAAATGTGTTGATCTAACTAAACCTCACAAGGACTTTGGGATTTCAAATAGGTATCTTACCGGTCAAATACTTGGGTATTCCACTGGTGGAAAATTCGTTGTTCAGGTCACTGTGGTTGGAGGTGAAACAAAAGATCTCATAGAGATTGGCTAACTAGACACTCAGTGTCTTAAATCTACCTAGTGGAATTATTTTTCTCCAAACCATGTTGCAAGCTCTACTGATTTATCAACTATCAGTGCTCCATCCTAAAGTAGAATACAAAGACATTATAGCTCTTACTTGAAAATTCTTGTGGCAAGGAGCCAAATAGGCAAGAAAGTGGACCTTAGTTTCCTTGGATAAAGTCTATTTGAGAAAATGGGGAGTGGATCTAGTGATGATGGACTTGAATTTGCTTAATAAATTTATGGGTGAAAAAATATGGTGGCATTGGCTCTAGGGGGGTCAAGAATTATGGAAACAAATTTAACATAAGAAATATTTCTCGGGCTGGGAGAGGAGGAAATCATGAGACTCTACAACTCTATCGGAGGGATCATCAATCTATAATCTAGTGAGGGAATAGAGAACGTTCATACAAAATAATTTTTTCTGGGAGGTTAGGAATGGGCATGAGAAAATATTTTGGGACGAATCCTGGTACCAGTTCCCAAAGCTGGAGCATCGAGAGGAGATGAGAGACATCTATAAAAGTATGAACAAGTTGGGGAAAGTGGTCATAGTATGTTTCTAGAAATAAGTTTCATAACAAGACCAATGGAGAACTTGGAAAAGAAAGGACGACTGGAGCATTATTCAGCCTCCACCAGATTGAAATGTGATATAGGCCATCCTAAATGAAAGAAAAATCCAAGTGGTAAGGGATCATGATATAATGTGATGGGGTTATCAATATCAGGGCATGTTCTTCATAGAAGAATCATACAGCCTAATGAAAAACCATAACGAACTCATGAAGGAGTCATACTGACACAAAGTGTGGGGCGAGAAGATGTGGCCTAAGGTGGCTATCTTTCTATGGTTGATGTTTGGGCCCTTGTTTTTTATTAAGTTTTTGAAATATTGGCTAGAACATTTTGAATTTTGACCTTTTTGAGTTGCGGCATGAAGACACATGGCAACCGCGACCGCGCCGCAACTACCAGGAGTCGCGGAGCTACCAAGGTGGCGCGGAAGCATGGGATAGCTGAAGATAGAACACGCACAAGTACAGATGAAGAAAACACATAGCAGAAGATAGAAAGTGGAACACGCAGATAACAGGAGAGAAGCTGGGAGAAGCTGAAGAAAAGACACAGAGGAACTGATAGTTGCGGGAGCGGGTGAATAAATAACAGTCACCCGGCTGGAAGAAAGGAGAGGCTGAAGAGGTTGCGAGGCTTATGACAGGGGAAGAAGCACAGAGCAACTGCGAAAGAATCATGCATGACCTTCCTAGGGTTCCTCATCTTCTCTATTCTACCTTTCTGTTCCGAAATCCATCTGTATCAGATTTGTAAGCTATCATTGAGAATGCCATGTAATCATGTGTTTGGCCAAGAGATTAATACAATGGAAGGTTGCTATCTCAATAAGATGTTTACATGACTGTAATGTGTTTATGCTGGTTTAAAATTTTATTTGCAAATGTCTGAATGCTTATTAAGTGATCTTGCGTATATAAATCTGTATATGTAATCGATGCACTGTCCTTCATGAGTTGTGAATTTGTTCATTGCCATTGATCTCATCCCCTTCTGCATGTGGTTGCGGCACGCCTCGGGTGAGACTCACTGCTCTCTGGAGCAGGGTGAAAATGCCGACGTGTTCCTAGACTACACCAGACCCCTTTTGTTGGCCACAACTCCTGAACCTGGGTCTTGTCCGCGAGACCTGACTTCTCGCCAACAAATGGTTCCGTTGCCGGGACCTGCATGTTCTGAGGGTACCTAGATCATGGTATCGGGGATTTTTGAAGAAGAGATACGGTGATGGTGGGATGATCATCTTGACCAATTCATTGCTCAGCAAGAAGAGCTGACCAAGAAAAAGGAGGCGGCGATCAAGGAGCTTGTTCTTTTCTCTGACTCAGCCAGTGATACGTACGAAATTGTCTGGGGAAGGTTCCCTACGGATCTTTACAATTGGTTGCGGAGGTTACGAGCGACGGTGCCCCAAGAAGGCTTGTAGAAGATAAACCGCAGGTGGGCGCACGAAGATCTGGTGGCACTGCACCGGGTGGACACTGAACTGACCCGCGCGGTGGATTTCTGGGTAAGGACCACGTTGGAAGGATACACTGTGGAGTTTGCTGCTGAGTGCTACCAATCCTTCTCGAAAGCCGAGGATGTTTTCCACTCAGGGCTAAGAGGGAAGCTGCTGAAGGAGATTCCTCTATGGATCAAAGCTCTAATGGTGGACGAAGGGTTGATTGAATTCCACAAAACGAGTATGGAAGGGTAAACCTCCCGTGCTGGGGGAAGGGTTGAGGGGACCGATGCTGTGTAGAATGTGAAAGTGGGGAGCGGGGAATGGATGTTGAGGCCGCATGCAAGTTGCGGGAGCGACGTGCGCATCGGCGGGCACAGATCGCCGATAGGTGGCGAAGAAGGGTAATGCGTGATTTGAAGAGAAGGGAGATCGAGAGGAAAAATCAGAAGGAGGCACCTCAGAGGACAGGAAATATGGGTTTGGATACCCGGGAAGAAGACGGGACAGCAGTGGAAGTGCAGTGGGTGCATGGGAGCCTAGTGACGCGAGAAAGAGAAATAATGACTAGCGAAGATAATGGAAAGATGTAGCCCGAAGAGAGTTCCGATGACGAATGGCACGACGTGATGCAGCGGATGTTTCAAGATCAGACAGCACCCACCCCTCCAGGCAGCCCTACTTCCCACCTTCTGCATGGCCAGGATCCCGACCTTCCCCTGGTACTGTATCAACCTTTAAGTAATATTTTTATTCAGTTACAAGCATTGAGTCAGTCATACAATAGTTCATCAGCGTCAGTAACGTCCGGTAACAGTAGCGTTACTAGTAGTGGTATTTTTTCTAGTGGGACCGTTACCCAACCAGGACCTGGAGGATTTATCCTGGTCAATTCTCTGCAAGCACACATGGCTGGATCTTTCACCCGGTATCCAGAGTTCTCTGGCCGGGGAAATGATGATGTAGAGCAACACTGGTACTTGTGCGAAGCCATCTGGAGGGCTCGCCAGACTCCGGATGCAGGGAAGTTAATAGAATTCCAAACCACGCTCAGAGAGAGGGCTCTGCGATGGTTTATCAAGTGGTCCGAGGCTCATCCTAACCCCGTAATTGCGGACGTGAAGCGGGATTTTGTCCGCAAATTCAAGCTTCCCCAGACAGACCAGCAGGGCCTGTCAGAGCTATGGGAAATTAAGCAAAAGGAAGGTGAGACCGCATGGGAGTTGATGCGGCGATTCAAGGACGCGATCGGGAAACTCAGCTACCCGATCAATCCAAACCACCAGAGGGACTGGTTCATCAAGGCTTTGCTTCCCTTGACACGAACCCCTCTCACTCAACAGAAGATTGATAATCTGCAGGACGCTTTGGAGCAGGCCATGAAGATTGAAGCCATGGCGGGCTACCCCCAGGAATATCGGGGGGGGCGGCCCCGCAAGATCCTTCTTTGATAGGGTTGCAACACCAAATTGCCAGCTTGACTGAAAAGCTCAAGGAGCTTCAGCCAGTGAGACCGGCGCGACCGAATGTTTGGTGTACTCATTGCTTGGTCGAGGGCCACGTCGCAACCGAGTGTCCTCGGTTGCGTAGCGCAGGAGTAGGTCCCTCGGTTGCAGCAATCCAGGGGGGCCCACCGCCTGGTGGCGAAGCGACGATGAACCCACAGGGAGTCTACCAGCCGCAACAGACTTACGTGGGGTTCCCACCTCAACTGAGTTCCTCCACCACAGAATACTGCGAGATTTGCCAAATGCTGGGGCATCCTCCTCGGATGTGCCCGATATTACAAAAGTACTCCACGGTCCCGAATAATGTGTACTGCGAATTTTGTGTTTCCACGACTCACAACACCGAGCAGTGCAGGGCGCTCGATGCACTTGCGGATCAATTGGATCGTCCCTCCTACAGGGTGAACGAGGCTCCAAGGGGAAGAGGCAGCGGTATGCGGGGAGGCCGCACAGGTGGACGCGGTCCGGTAAAATGCTACAACTGTGACCAAGAGGGTCACGTGGCTCGAGAATGTCCCCTCCCGAGACGACCCTGGTGTTCCTAGTGCCAGGTAAACGCCCACGCCATAGAGGACTGCCCGGAGCTCATCAAGAAGTGGGAAGAACGGGCGAGGCAGAGGGGAGCGAATCTGATAAACTCAGAGCCGCAAGGGACCGCAACCCCAGAATTGTAGAACGTCGCGATCGTGACAAGGGGCGGAAAGAAGACTGGAGAGGATGCCCACGGGAAGGAGCCAGCACGAGTGGTTCGGCCGGCATCCCCGAAGAAGTTGATCAGGCCCGAAGTCCAGAAGAAGTATTTCCAGGAGGCAGTTGAGGCGTTCGCCCAGTTGCGGAATGAGGGAGGTTTGGAGGAGCCCATGCTGCTGGAATCGGGGGCGCAGAATGTCGCAGGTACTGTGGTCGAGGATTGGCTCCGGCTATTCCTTAGGATTTTTGACAACGCTGCACTGCGGCAGCAGCTCAAGCATGCTTTGGAAGGAGCACTGCAGGGGCGCACAGGACTTAGAGACCCGGCGGACGCTAGCCCTCAATACGTGCAGCACGTGAAGCGGAACAAGCAACAAACAGGCAAAGAATTCCGGCTTAACACGCAGGTCGCGGGATTCCAAATCAACGACACCATGTTGGACTTGGGGTCCGACGTCAACATTCTGCCACGGAAGACATGGGAGGCTCTTGGAAGGCCACAGCTAGCCTACTCACCAATCCAACTCAGGATGGCGAACTAGTACTGCATTCTGCCAATCGGCCGGCTCGAGGGTGTTGAGGTCGACGTTGCGGGGGTGAAGACATACACCGATTTTGAGGTTATTGATATCATGGGCGACAAGGATCCCTATCCCGCCTTACTTGGCATAGATTGGGCTTTTGAGAATTACGCCATCATCGACCTTAAGAAGGAGCTGATGATCTTTGAGGATGGGGAGGTACGGGTCACCCAGCCTCTCGACCCGTATCAGGGCCCGCGATATACAGAAATAGTGGAAAATCAGGAGGATGCTCAGATGATGGACCACCTTTATCAGATGACCGCAGGAAAGCGGGACGATTATATTAACCCGACCGCGACTGGCTCTGTCAGTGGGCGGAGTGTGCAGAGCTCGGAGCTCGGATCCGAACTCGCTTGGGAAGACTGGCAGCAAGGGGGGTATGAGACCACCACGCGGAGATGTGCCTCCATTGCCCAAGTTCGATGGGTATGGACTGAGATCCGCGGATATCCCACCTTGTTGAACATGCGGGCAGTCAATACTTTTATTACCAAGGTGGAAGACCTGGTCCCAGCTGAAAGCCGGATGCCTCTTTTGGATGTGGCCTTGCAATCCACGTCGGCCCGATGGTGGAAAAATCACCGCAACACTCTGTTGCGATGGGAGTGCGTGGCGGATGCTCTGTGGGCACGCTTTAAAGAGGACGAAGGACCTTGCAGTATGCTTAAGTATCATGGAACTTCCGACCCGCGACACCATTTGTGGACCTGCAAGGAACAGTGGCGTAGCACCCGGTACCCTGAGGAGCTGTGGTTCCACAGGTTTATCCACTCCCTGGGTACAATTCCCCAGGCTTGGTACCTGGAGGAAGAGCGGAAACGGGGAACCCGCTCTTGGAAAGCAGTTACGGACAAGTTCGTTCGGTGCTTATTGTTCGAAGGGGAGATGGCACAGGAGTCTCAGGCCCTACAGGCAATCAAGGAGGTCTTGTTTTTCCGCCATCCCGAGCCCGACGGGGGCCCGGTTGTGTCACGGCCTGAGGTCAGGCGCGAGTTGGCTTGCCACCGGATTGACGGCGATCCGGATGACGATAGGCTGGAGGACCTCAGGCATCTCTATTTTGACGAAAGGGAAGGCGAGCGGAGCATCAGTGAAGAGCCGACGACTAAAGGAGTCCATTTACAGCCACTAAAGACGAAGAAGTTGAACATTGGAACAGACGAGAAACCCAAGCTCGCAACGGTGGGAGATTACTGGGACAAGGAAACGACAAAAGAAATTTTCAGCCTCCTCCGGGAATACGAAGATTTGTTCCCGTTCTCGGTTGCGGACCTGAAGGGGATCAAGGGAGACCTGGGCGAAATGCGCATCACGCTGAAACCAGGGGCCAGGCCGGTGAAGCACCGACCCCACCGGTTGAACCCGTGTATCAAAGAAAAGGTCAAGATGGAGATCGACAAGATGCTGGCTGCAGGTCTTATCTTCCCAATAGAAGACGCAGAATGGGTGAGTCCCATTGTCATCCAGAACAAGAAGGAAAAAGCGGAGATCCGTGTCTGTGTAGACTACCGGAGCCTGAACAATGCCTGCATCCACGATCTGTTTCCCACTCCTTTCAGCGATGAAGTTCTAGACCATGTTGCGGGAAACGAAGCTTATTCCTTCATTGATGGGTTTTCGGGTTACCATCAGGTGCGCATCGCGGAGGAAGACAAAGCAAAGATGACATTCACCACTGAGTGGGGATCATTCGCATACCACGTTATGCTGTTTGGTCTGAAGAACGCACCGGCTGTGTTTTCCCGGATTGTCATTGCTGCTTTCCGAGAGTACATTCACAAGTTCCTAGAGGTCTACATGGACGACTGGACCGTCTACAGCCTGCTGAAGAAACATGCCTCCCTGTTGCGTATTATGTTTGACCGGTGTCGTCAGCTGCAGATTTCCTTGAACTTGAAAAAATGTATTTTTGCAGTTCCATTTGGCACACTCTTGGGCCACGTGGTGTGCAAGCAAGGGGTCTGCGTGGATCCCGCCAAGGTCGCGATCATCGTTCACATGGAAGCCCCCGAGACAGTGAAGCAGTTGCGGGCACTGCTCTGGCACACAGGATATTACAGGCGGTTTATTCGCAACTACGCAAAGATTATAGCCCCTTTGGAGAAACTGTTGCGGAAGTCAGAGGTGTTCTAGTGGACGGCGGAGTGTAGGAAGGCACTTGACACCTTGAAGGAGAAGTTGGCGACGACACCCATACTTGTTCATCTCGACTGGGATAAGCAGTTCCATGTGCATATTGATGCATCCGGTATTGCAATTGGGGCTGTATTGGCGCAACCCGGGGAGACGACAGTTGACCACCCCGTATACTTCGCCAACCGCCGGTTATCGAATGCGGAGAAGAATTACACCATGACCGAGCGGGAGGCGTTGGAGATGGTGTACTCCCTCCAGAAGTTCCGCCACTACCTTCTGGGCGGAAAATTCACATTCTTCACGGACCATTCTGCATTGAAGTATCTGGTAAATAAGCCTGTGTTGGAAGGACGGATCTGTCGCTGGCTTCTACTTTTCCAGGAATTCACATTTGAGGTGATTGTCAAGCCCGGCAGGTTGAATGTCGGTCCCGATCATTTATCCAGGTTGGAGATGGGAGAGAATGAGGGCTCGTTGGACGATCAGTTGCCGGATGCCGACCTCTTCCGAGTCGAAGCAGTACCAGATTACCTGGCTGACATCGCCACTTATCTGACCACGGGATAATGCCCTCAGGATTATACCCCGCTTCAGAAACGCCACCTGGTTGTCCGGGCGACCGACTACCAATTGATCGTGGGGCAGCTATACAAACTGGGCCTCGATGAGGTGTTGCGCAGATGCGTTCTGGACCACGAACGGGAAGCGGTGATGTGGGAATGTCACAGTGGTGTTGCGGGAGGGCATGTGGGTGCGAAACCCACCGCAAGGAAGGTGCTCCAAGCTAGCCTGTGGTGGCTGACGGTACATGCTGACTGTAAGGCCTATGTGAAGCGTTGCGATGTTTGCCAGCGGACGGGAAGGCCTTCGCACCGGGACGAGCTTCCGCTACACCCAGTGCATGTGTTGCGGCTGTTCGAAAAGTGGGCTGTTGATTTCGTAGGTCCCATCGCCCCGGTCGCTAGACACTCCAAGGCCCGGTACATCATTACCGCCACGGATTACCTCACCCGGTGGGCTGAGGCAGCAGCGGTACGCGACTGCTCGGCAGAGACCGCTGCCCGGTTCATTTTTGAACACATCATCAGCCGGTTTGGCTACCCACGGAGCTTGACCAGCGATCAGGGTACGCATTTCATTAATGCCACGGTCAAGTCACTACTGGACACATTTATGATTCAGCATCATAAAAGCAGCCCATACCACCCGCAGGCCAATGGTACTGTGGAAGCATTCAACAAGATTCTTGAAAAAGGCTTGACTAAAATTTGCAATGCTCAGCGCGACGATTGGGACGAGCGTCTCCCAGCGGCATTGTGGGCCTACCGGACCACGGTGAAACGTTTGACCAACCAGACACCATTCCAGTTGGTGTATGGCCGGGAAGCTGTGATTCCCGCCGAGTTCACTGTACCCAGTCTTTTGATCGCAACGTCCCTTCAATTCTCAGACGAGGAGTCACTTCGGGAACGCCTCCAGGAGCTACAGGAGTTGGATGAGGCCCGATTCCTGGCGGAATTCCACCAGAAGGTTCAGAAGGCCAGGCAGAAAGCGTGGCACGACCGCCACATCAAAACCAAAGCCTTCCAAGTTGGCGGCAAAGTTCTCTTATATGATAGCCGGTTCCAGAAGTTTCCAGGCAAGCTCCAGATGCACTGGTTGGGGCCCTACTTTGTCATAAAGATCCGCGACTCAGGAGCCGTTCGGTTGGCACAGCTGGACAGCACAGTCCTCCCTGGGTGGGTGAATGGCGCACGCCTGAAACCTTACCAGGAGTAGGTCCCTTTCACTTCTCATCAATAACTCTCGCAATCGAGAGAACCCGTAGAATAGCTTAGTCGAATAACTCTCCCGCAACCCGGATGAGCGTAGGGAGTCTTTTCCGTTCATAGGCAGTCTGTCAAATAACCGGTCAGTTGCGGGTACCGCACCGCAACCGACTGTGGTCGAGGCGGACCAGTCCAGCATGTCACAGCGCCAGTCCAGCATGTCGTTCGTGTAGGATCCATCCCCGTGTCAGTGTCAGTCCAGGTCATTTCCGTCATTCCTTTTGTCAGTCCGTAGGATCGCTCAGATTTGCATCATAAATTACCATAAGTAGACTGTAATCGTACCATAATCATTTTCCATCACCCGCAGTTCCCTCAGCCGTCGCGTCCGCCCATCTCCCCATGACGCCGTCAGCAACTGTCAGATTACACACAGGCATGCGATTGATCGCATGATTATCGCAGGCAAGAAGGATAGCAAGAATTAATTGTGGTTATGGAGTCTCATCAACTCTGCTCGTGCCAGTGGATGACATAACTTGCATGGAGGCCAACAGCACGAGAATGATGGACCAGTTCAATTTGGCAATTGCAGCGACTCCAGAGCAGTTGCAGCCTCAAAGCCCACCGCACCCAGAAGGAAACTCCAGAAGAATTCTCCAAGTTTACCAGCGCCGCGCCAAGATGCCAAAGGCTCTCTTATTCGTTCCTGAACCAGTGCTGGACAGCCGAATCCACCGAACAGAGTCGCTGGTTGGCAAGTATGATAGTGCAGCGATGATGGACGCCAACCTGTCTGACCCAGCCGAATTCCCCCACCTCCATTGGCAGACATTCATGGAGCATCACTACATGCCAGGCAGTAGCTCCAACAACCGAATGTGACAAGAATACAGGGGTCTCCAGCAATCGTCCTTGATGAATTTAAGGACGCTTCCGGTTTTTGGAACTACAGGACCGACCCTGCAATGCACCCAATTCCTCCTCAGTTGAATACAGAACGGGTCCCTGTGGCTCAACAAAGAAATCCCCATCCATGCCGAGGACATTCATCGGCTGACAGGGCTGTCTCAGAATTGCACCGATGTCTCCGCTGCCGGCCAGACATCGTCCAAGCGCGCCCGAAAGTCGGGTGACACAGACCTGTACACCAAGTATGGCACCCGCCGGGGGGGGAAAGGTGCCAAAATTGATTTGATTAATAAACCGGAAATTCGGTTCGCTTGCTACCTCATTGCTAGCAAGACGATGCGGCACTATACTAAGGGAGAGTGCACCTTGGATACAATCTCCATTGCGGAGCACTGTATCTAGGGCGTCAGGCTGAGTTGGTGTTCTTTCGTGCTAAAAGAACTCTTCGCGGCCTGCGAAGAGAAATATAAGCGCACCACCAGTTTCATTTACGGTTACTTGATCGTAGCTTTCGCCATGTGGAAATGGCACATTCCTCCTGTCCGGATGCCGGCAAAGACTACCGCGAGCCAGCCTCTCGCGATGAAGTTCACTCCATGGCAAGTGTCCTCTGACCCCAGCACCAAACAGGTGAACGCGGAAGCGTTTCGGGCGTGGTACGGGTTAATGAGAGATGTGGTGGCTAACCAGCAACGGGTGCCCCGGCACCTGTTGGATGAGTATAGTGAGCAGGTATGGTTCGGGGTAAGCCACAGGCACACTTACCTCCGCCCAACTTGCATGCCGGAAACCACCTTCCACATGGCGCCCCTCAGATTCCAGTTGAATGATGATACCTTTCACCGCAAGGTCTCTGCGTGGCCGGGGGTCACAAAGCACATCCGCGACGGGATCCCTCGATATAACTTTGAGCGAATGATGCCGGCGCAGCGGCCTACCGAGACAGGCGCAGCAGGGTCCTCACAGGTTGCGGCGAGACCTCCACAGGATGTAGCTGGGATCGCACAGGAACTGCCCGAATCACTGATCCCTGTCGTACAACACTTCAATGCCTAGGTACGAAGTCTTAACGTGGTAACCCAAGTTGTTTCAAGTGGTGCCCCTTTGTTTCCCTCATTTTCTGAATTCCAGCTCGGTCGGTCTCTTGCTCCCTCCCATACCGCCCCTCTCACTTCTCCTATCCCCACCAACTTATTCACCTCTACCACCCCTATCATCACCCCGATGGGCGAAACGGGCCCAGAACCTGATCCATCAGACCCCCCTCCATCCAAGAGGGCCCGCACTGCTGTCACAGATCTAGTGGTGGACCTTACTGACGATGATCCACCATCCACTCCACTCACAGGGACGTTGATTCCGGAGGAACCCCTGATCGATCCGTCAGAGTTCCTCAACATTCGCCTCCCCCATACCTCTTTCACCCCGTCCACTGCTCCCTCCACCGGCCGTCCACCTGCCACCTCCTCCGCTCCCTCCAATTCATCAGCCACTGTATCAGATCCTCTCATCCGGTAAATTTTCGGAGGTGACCACGGGGTGGAAGTCACCTCCAGTACTGAAGCCGTAGTACCGCCGGTTGACCCCGTGGCCACACCCCAGGATCCTGTCTCTACTATATCTACCCGGCTGGCCACTGTTGGGGCTGATTCAGCTGACCCTCCCCCAGACCACACCATTCAGCAAGACCGACTGGAGTCCAATATGGGCACCTCAATGCAGCAGCAGACACCGGTCCTTCCTCCTGAGACCTCCAACCGATCAGTGGCCAGTGGCCAACCTTCGTAGGAACGGATGCCGGAGCAGGGCGCTTCCGGCACGGCCAATGTAGAAACATGGGGTACAGGGCAGCTGTACCTACTCATTCAGCGGGCGGCCCTCAAGGCCGAACAGATTCATTCAGAGCTGCAGCAGCGGTGCACTGAGCAGCACCACCAAATCACAACGCTTACTGAACAGCGCGATCAGCTGACCAGGGAGAAGACCTACCTACAGGAGTAGGTCACCATTACTGCTCAGGCGTTCTCCAACCTATGGCCCGCTGCAAGGGCTCATCATGCCCCACTCCCTGACAATATCGCGGAGGACAGTGTAGCAGTCCAGGCTTACCACCTTCGGACTGCTTTCACTGGTCTATGCAGAGAGAATCAGGAACTCCAAGCGGCGTTAGCCGCACGGCCTACCCTTCCCGATCCACAGATTGTCTACTCAGACCAGGTGACTACCAAGAAGACTCAGGCAGTTAGTATGCAGGCGACTCTTCATTCCATTGCGAGCGAGGCTTATACCCTTCTGCGAAGTCTGCAGGAGTGCTCACTCGCCCTCACTGTCAAAACGCAGCCTATCTCTGCCCAACTGCAACAGATTTCCCGTGAAATTCAGGAGATCGCGGACCCAGCACAGTTAGATCAGCTCTATGCCCAGGCGGACGAGCTTTAAATTCAAATGCAACAGACTGAGGCCGACTCGGCAGCGGCCAAACAGGTCATTCGGGAAATCCGTCCGCCCATTCGAGCCATTGCCGAATCCATACAACAGCCGGATGCCAAGGCCGAGACCCAGCTTGCCACGCTGTTCGGGGCTGTCCCGACGACTATAGAGGAGGCCGCCGCCACCAGGATCTCTGAAGAAGCAGACTTGCTTATGCAGGAATGGCAGCAAGCGGTGTCGGACTTCACCAGGCTTAAAGATACAACGCTCCGCAGGGTCCCGGAGTTAAGGCCCTTGTTTGAACAACCGCTTGGAGGAGCACAGCAGGAAAGGGCGCGGGACGAAGGCACAGCAGAACAGGGCACGGGAGCCAGCGGGGCAATGGAAGTGGAGACTGTTATTTGTGATTGACTCGGGGACAAGTCAAGGAATTGTGGTCGGGGCCTGTTGGGGCCCTTGTTTTTTATTAATTTTTTGAAATCTTGGCTAGAACATTTTGAATTTTGACCTTTTTGAGTTGCGGCATGAAGACACATGGCAACCGCGACCGCGCCGCAACTACCAGGAGTCGCGGAGTAACCAAGGTGGCGCGGAAGCATGGGATAGCTGAAGATAGAACACGCACAAGTACATATGAAGAAAACACACAGCAGAAGACAGAAAGTGGAACACACAGATAACAGGAGAGAAGCTGGGAGAAGCTAAAGAAAAGACACAGAGGAACTGATAGTTGCGAGAGCGGGTGAATAAATAACAGTCACCCGGCTGGAAGAAAGGAGAGGCTGAAGAGGTTGTGAGGCTTATGACAGGAGAAGACGCACAGAGCGACTGCGAAAGAATCATGCATGACCTTCCTAGGGTTCCTCATCTTCTCTATTCTACCTTTCTGTTCCGAAATCCATCTGTATCAGATTTGTAAGCTATCATTGAGAATGCCATGTAATCATGTGTTTGGCCAAGAGATTAATACAATGGAAGGTTGTTGTCTCAATAAGATGTTTACATGCCTGTAATGTGTTTATGCTGGTTTAAAATTTTATTTGCAAATGTCTGAATGCTTATTAAGTGATCTTGCGTATATAACTCTGTATATGTAATTGATGCACTGTCCTTCATGAGTTGCGAATTTGTTCCTTGCCATTGATCTCATCCCCTTCTGCATGTAGTTGCGGCATGCCTCGGGTGAGACTCACTGCTCTCCGGAGCAGGGTGAAAATGCCGGCGTGTTCCTAGACTACACCAGACCCCTTTTGTTGGCCACAACTCCTGAACCTGGGTCTTGTCCGCAAGACCTG